>ML093394.1:0-46842 GCA_003697995.1 Taxidea taxus jeffersonii | reverse complement strand
GCAGCTCCAGGAAGACTTTACCAATAGAAAATACACCATATAAATAATTTACAGGTGTGGCCTGGCACATTGCATTTTTGAACCTCAGCCCGTGAGATGTATTGATGGCTAAAATTCCTTTTCAAAGGGAGGGTATCAACCTGAATGAATTTACATTTTCCAGTTGAGGTAATTAGCCCTCCTGGCTATTTTAGTAGTGTTGGTAACTGAAACACTTGTAGGTATTTGTGATGATAATATGGAAACACTGAATAGACTTTTTCTCAGGGTACATTTAAATATCTCCAGGCAGGAGTGATGTTCCTTTGTCCAGGACATGAGATGATGCAACATTAGCTTTACCAAATCCTTATCAATACCAATGATGATAGATTTAGAATGAATTTTACTTATAAACACATTTAGATTAATGATAGATTATAGACAATCTTTAAACAGTTCTAGCAACGGAATGAAATGGTAACATAGCTAAAAGAGAATTTAAACTCCTTTTTATTAAAGCATTAAACTATAAAAAAGGTAGGCATATCAATTACTTGAAGGTAATAGTTCATTTGCTTAATTTTTATTCCTGTCACTTGTTAAGTATTTAACATCTCAAGTAGTTATCGAATCAGAAAGGAAGATGTAGAGAGAGTGCTGGTACTTAAAACATGGGCAGTCCTAATGGAATCAAGCTCTCAACAATTTAACAATCCTGTAGATAGGAATCATAACTGCAAAAGATAGTGCTGAGATTAGGAAGTAGTGTTCTTCAACGTTGAAGTCAGTAACTAAGGCTACGGGATAGGAATTCTGTAACTATTGTTCAAATGTAGTGACCTGGCCACCATCCTAGCTGATGGTGATCTAGATGTGAACCACAAAGACATTGTCTCCGCTTTCAAGTTACAACATGTAGTGTTAGAAAATTAAGAAGAGCCTGCAATATTCAACCTTCTAAGAAGATTCAAGTATTTGATAGTGAAGAATAGTTACACATAAATAAAAATCTTATAAATATTACTTTTTAAAAAAAATAGAGTAGTTTCTAGGAGAAATTTGTCAAGGGAAGTATGAGGTATGTATATATAGTAAATCATATTTAAAGCCCTGATAGGGGCACCTGGGTGGCTCAGTGGGTTAAAGCCTCTGCCTTCGGCTGGCTCAGGTGGGCTATGGAGTCTCACATCAGGCTCTCTGCTCAGCAGGGAGCCTGCTTCCCCCTCTCTCTCTGCCTGCCTCTCTGCCTACTTGTGATTTCTGTCTGTCAAATAAATAAATGAAATATTAAAAAAAAGAAAAGAAAAATAAACCATCATTTGTTTTAGTAAAATAAACTTAAGTAACTAGAGATATTTATACAGCAACCAGTTAGAATGTTTACCTCTAAATAAATAACATAGCTGGAAATATCTGTTTGAATAATAGATAATAATGTCTGTTCTATATGTTGATACTCATATAAAATGTATTATAGCAATAAAATTTGTCAAACCTGTAGCAGCATCAGACTGTGATGGTAATAAAAAGTAATAAAAATTGTTTTCAAAGCTCTGTGAAAAGTAAGCATGGTTCATTATACCTTGAGAGTTGTTAACAGATATTAGTTATCATGATAATCCAACAGATGGAAGAATAAAAGGCACAGAGAGAGGTATAATAACTCCTGAGGTCACACTAGAGGTACTAAATATGTAGAGAAAAATATCAGGGCTCTAAATACGATTTACTATATATACATACCTCACACTTCCCTTGACAAATTTCTCCTAGAAACTACTCTAAATTTAAAAAAAGTAATATTTATAAGATTTTTATTTATGTGTAACTATTCTTCACTATCAAATACTTGAATCTCCTTAGAAGGTTGAATATTGCAGGTTCTTCTTAATTTTCTAACACTACGTGTTGTAACTTGAAAGCAGAGACAATGTCTTTGTGGTTCACATCTTTGCTTCTTTATCAGAGCAATACCTTTGTTTAATTTCTTTCATAATACATAGTTTGGTGAACCATTATGTACATATTTCACTCAACAAACACATTTGGTGCTAGCATATACAACTAAAGTTAGAATGATTTGAAGAATACAGAAGCATATACAAATGATTTCTGTGATACTGCACTTAAAAATTTAATTGAAGAAACAAGAATAGTGAAACAGTATTATATACAGTAAAATTAATAAGTATCACAATGTACAGAAAATAAAATATATTTTATTCTTGATTTTTGTAGGTAGATGACTGTCTGTTTTGCTTGCTCTAAGTGTTTTTTGTTTATGTGTTTGCTCTAAGTTTTAAATCTATCATTTATATTCTCTTTCTTTGTATTTTTGTTATAGCTATTTCTTGATATATACTTGGCCCATTCTTTGCTTAGTTCATTATTGTTTGAGAACTTCATAGAAACCCTTGAAATAGTTTCCTTTGGTCATCTATTTTTTGCCTTCCTACTTGGAAGTTTCTGTAGTGTGTGTGTGTGTGGTGTGTGTGTGTGTGTGTGTGTGTGTGTGTGTGTTCCTGTATGTGGACCTTCATTTATTGTGTGGGTAATTAGAGCATGTGGTGGTCAAACTCTGAAGAAGTGGTTTTATTATGATGGTTTTTACTTTTAACTTAAATTGCCCATTAGCCTAAAATCTTTGTGTTGTGCGACTGACCGAATTGTTCTCAATAGGAAAACTTGTGTGGAACAGTAACAAAGTATTTTGTAATAATAGGTCAAAATGGCCAAGAATAGGAAGAAAAGATTCTGTGACTGTGCAGCATTTCCTCATGATCTAAAGTCCATGAAGATTTTCACCTTTTAGCATTTTAATGAACATGTTGTAATTTTTGAAGTTACAGTACATTTTATCTTAGTTTTATTTTGACAATTGCATCCTTCTATTAAAAGAGAGCTACAAGTTAGTGATTTCTTTAAAAATCATAAAGTGAGCTATTTTTGGAAAGGAAGAAAACAAAAGATAAATCTATCCTTTTGGGGAAGGAAGAAAACAAAAGATAAACCTATCCTTTTAGATTTATCCTTAATCTAAGCATTTGTATCTTTTCTCTATTTTAGGATTTAGTTTATTTAGCTCTTTATTTCCTAGCAGTAAGGGAAAACATTATCTTCACATCAGAGCATTTCTCCATAATAGTAAAATAGCTTATTTTCTATATTTTTGGGGATTTTCCACAATGCAGCATACACTGAATCTCTAAGTTTCTATATAACTTGGAAGATTTTATTAACTTTCTTTATATTTGGTTTGATAGTTTACTATTTTTATAGACAACGTATATATATTTAACTCAAACTTTTAACACTTCACACTCAACACATACATATGTGTGTAAACACACATACACACACAGAAACAGAGATTTAACCTTTTAGTCCCTTTTAACCTTACACTAGTAATTTATATTACTATGTTATACTAGTATTATTGATTCTATTACTTTGAACAGTTTTACTCTTTGATGAGCAACAAACATTTTTGAGGAGTTTGAGGACAAAAGGAAATTGGGACTTTTACAAGACAGAACTTACAGATTATGAATTTTTTTTTAAAGATTCTATTTATTTATTTGACAGAGAGAGATCACAAGTAGGCAGAGAGGCAGGCAGAGAGAGGGAAGCAGGCTCCCCGCTGAGCAGAGAGCCTGATGTGGGGCTTGATCCCAGGACCCTGGGATCATGACCTGAGCTGAAGGTTAACCCACTGAGCCACCTAGGTGCCCCCAGATTATGAATTTTAACAACAATCAAAGAAACCTTTTATTGAATTACAAAAATCGTGGACTCTTTAGGGACAGTGCTTGGCACATGTGATGATTGGTGTTACTCTCAGTACATCTTTGTTGAGATAATGAGAGACCTTTATCTACTTTATTGATTATTTTTGCTGAACTGCTTTCCTTTGACTGAGGATGGCGTAATATGGTGGCCGGGCCACAGTACTACAGGCTCGCTCCTGAGCTGAGTGGGCAACCAAGGACTTTCTCCCAGCACTGAATCTCATCTGTACAGAGGTTCTTCATCTTCAGTGATTTCTTAATACCCTTTGTTGAATCCGATTTTATTTGTCCAACCCTAATCCATCAAGACATCTCAGCTAGTCACATGGTTTCAGCTATCTGTATTCACTTTGCAGAGTGAACCTGAATTTGAAGGGTACTTAGAATTGCCAAATGATAGTGTTCTTGCATAAGCCTTTTGATATTTTATTATTTTCTTGTGGGTAAGAAGCTTCAGTTATATATTGTACTTGTCTTAGATCCCAAGAAGCTGAGTAGAAGAGTCGTTAACCAGATGACAAACCAAAACGTCAGACACATATTTGGTCACTCTTTTCTTCTTTTTATTTTTAAAGGGCTTCTAAGAAAGTTATTTTTATAGCAAAAATAACAAAGCAGTCATAGAGTTTGTTAAAAGGAAATTCTGAATAAAATATTCTGTCGTCTTCTTAGTCTACTAGAAGTGCTGTCAACATAGGTCAGATGATTGTGCCTAAATGCCAAGATCGGTGATGATGCCACCTAACAAATACCACAAACTCAGAACAATATCAACTCAGATCAACACGAACTTTGGTGTATTAATTGCCAAAGCACCATATTTCAGACTGCTTAATACTGAACTCAATGGTAGCAATTTAAAGGTTAGGTCATTAGTTCAGAAGAAAGTCAGAAAAATCAATGAACTTAATATTACATAGTACAGAGTTCTCGTTCAGAGAGAAAGCTCATGTAAACTGAGAGAATAACATTTAAGAAGTAAATTCCTGACTTCACAGAAAAGAAATCACCTCAGACAACATTTGTTCTTACTGTGACTGTATTTTCTTGTCCTAGTTCTCCTGATTAGCTAAATTCACAGTTCTCATTAGAATTTCCAGAGCAAGATGCCACTCCGCATTTCGGTGTGGGCTGATGGAGGCTGTTGAGGACTGATTCTCATTTGGGGCCTAAGAGAATTTTCACTTGAAGAAAGAATGAGATGTTCCAAAAGATGACTTATTTGTTCCTCTATAATTTAGATATTCTATTTCCCCCATTGATTTCCCAAGGCCAGAGATAAACAGTTATGAAATTTACATTTTCCTCCCCATTGCAATATCTGGTTTGTAACAAGCTTATATACTTCATTGAAAAAAAACAAATAAGTTACATTATTTTCCATTGAAGAATGAAAAATTTATTTAATTTCATTTATTTAATTTCACTAATAATAATTGGGGAAAACATTAAATTTTAATAATAAAATTTTAATATAGTATGAAATATACCTCATATAGTTTTATATTTGACTGTAGTATGTTAATAGCATATTATGATGTACTATAAAATATATGTTATAACTGCTATGTTCCAAAGGAACGTACTGATAGTCATAATAGAACATGAATATAATGTACTATATTATGTTATATAATTGTATTAATTATGAGTACATTACTTAAGCTATATGTAATATCATCACATTAATATTATTGCATTAAAAGCTCTTTTGAGGGGTGCCTGGCTGGTTCAGTCAATTGGATCTGTGACTCTTGATCTCAGAGTTGTAAGTTTGAGCCCCATGTTGGGTATAGCAATTAAAAATAAAATCTTTTAAAAAATATTAAAAATATTAAATATGAAAATATTTTTAAAAATCTTAAAAATAAAATCTTTAAAAAAATAATAAAAAAGTGAAAGTTCCATTGAGTACTTGTTATGTGGTAGCTACTGGGTGAAGCACTGTATAGCTTCTAATGTAATCCTCAAAATTATTTCTGACTTATTATTCCCATTTTCCAGAGAAGGAAATTGAGGAAAATTTAATTGCTTGCTCTGTGAGTGGAGGAGCTGATATTCAAACCAAAGTATGCTTAATTCTAAAATGACTTCAATAGACACATCTTAACGACTCATACATCACATCCTTGTAAGAAACAACAGTGCATAAATCTGAATTTTTATTTTTATTTTTTATTTTTTAAATTCTAGTTAGTTAACAAATAGTGAATTTTGATTTCAGGAGTAAAATTATAATGATTCATCACTTACACTTAACACCCAGTGCTCATCAAAACAAGTGTCCTCCTTAATAACTATCATCGATTTAGCCCGTCCCCTACCCACCTTTCTTCTAGGAACCCTCAGTTTGTTCTCTGTAGTTAAGAGTCTCTTATGATTTGCTTCTCCCTCTCTTTTTTCCCCCTTTCCCCTTTGTTCATCTGTTTTGTTTCTTCATTTCCACTTATGAGTGAAAATATATGATATTTGTGTATATACATATATATATATATATATATATGTATATACACACACACCACATCTTCTTTATCCATCTATCAGTTGATGGACCTTTGGGTTCTTTCCATAATTTGGCTATTGCTGACAGTGCTACTGTAAACATCAGGGGGCATGTGTATCTTTAAACCAGTATTTTTGTCTCTCTTTTTTTTTTTAAAGATTTTTTAATTTATTTACTTGATAGACAGAGATCGCAAGTAGGCAGAGAGGCAGAGAGGCAGAGAGAGAGAGAGGAGGAAGCAGGCTGTCCACAGAGCAGAGAGCCCGATGCGGGGCTCGATCCCAGAACCCTGGGATCATGACCCGAGCTGAAGGCAGTGGTTTTAACCCACTGAGCCACCCAGGCACCCCAGTATTTTTGTCTCTTTTGGGTAAATACCTAGTAGTGCAATTGCTGGGTTGTAGGGCATTTTATTTTTAACTTTTGGAGGAAACTCCATACTATTTTCCAGAGTGGCATTCCCATCAACAATGTTAGAGGGTTCCCTCTTTCTCCTCAGCCTCACCAACATCTGTTGTTTCCTGTGTTGTTAATTTTACCCATTCTGACAGGGGTGAGATGATATCTGATTGTGGTTTTGATTTGTATTTCCCTGATGATGAGTGATGTTGAGCATCTTTTCATGAGTCTGTTAGCCATCTGAATGTCTTCTTTGGAAAAGTGTCTGCTCATATTTTCTGCCCATTTCTTAACTGGATTATTTGTGGTTTTGGGTGTTCAGTTTGATAAGTGCTTTACATATTTTGGATACCAACCCTTACCAGCTATGTCATTTGTAGATATCTTCTCCCATCCCACAGGTTGCCTTTTAGTTTTGTTGGTCATTTGCCGTGCAGAAGCTTTTTATCATGAAGTCTCAGTGGTTCATTTTTGCTTTTGTTTCCCTTGCCTCCAGAGATATGTCTATTAAGAAGTTGTTAGGACTGAGATCAAAGAGGTTGCTGCCTGTGTTCTCCTCTAGGATTTTGATAATTTCCTGTCAAATATTTAGGTCTTTCTTCCATTTTGGATTTGTATTTGTGTATAGTAGGAGAAAGTGGTCCAGTTTCATTCTTTCGCATGTTGCTCTCCAGTTCTCCCAACACTGTTTTTCATTAAAGAGATCATCTTTTTTCCATTGGTTATTCTTTCCTACTTTTTCAAAGATTAGTTAACTATATGGCTGCAGGTCCATTTCTGGGTTTTCCATTCTCCATTGATATATGTGTCTGTTTTTGTACCAGCATGGCACATACTGTCTTGATAACAACAGCTTTGTAATATAACTTGAAATCTGAAATCATGATGTCTCTAGTATGCTTTTCTTTTCTTTCTTTCTTTCTCTTTTTTTTTTTAAAGAGATTTTTTTAAAGAAATTTATTTGCCAGAGAGAGGGCAAGTGAGTGAGAAAACAAGCAGAAGGGGCAGAGGGAGAGGGAGAAGTGGCTCCCCACTGAGCAGGAAGCCCAATCATGCCTGGCTTCATTCCAGGACCCTGGGATCAGGACCTGAGCCAGAGACAGATGCTTAACCAAATGTGCCACCTAGGTGCCCTTGCATTTCTTTTTCAAGATTCCTTGGGCCATTTGGGATCTTTTGTGGTTTTATACAAATTTTAAGATTGTTTATTGCAGCTCTGTGAAAAATGCTGATGGTATTTTGGTAGAGATTGCATTAAATGTGTAGATTGCTTTATGTAGTAGAGACATTTTGACAGTATTTGTTCTTCCAATCCATGAGCATGGGATGTTTTTCCATTTCTTTGTGTCATTCTTAATTTCTTTCATAGTGTTCTATGGTTTTCAGAGTATAGATCTTTCCACTTTTTAGTTAGGTTTATTCCTAGGTATCTTATGGTATTTGGTGCAATTGTAAATGGGACTGATTCCTTGATTTCTCTTTCTGCTGCTTCATTATTGGAGTATAGAAATGCAAGATTTCTGTACATTGATTTGTATCCTGCAACTTTGTTGAATTTGTGTATCAATTCTAGCTTTTTTTTTTTTTTTTTTTTTGCAGAGTCTTTTGGGTTTTTTACATAGAATATCATGTCATGTGTGAATAGTGGAAGTTCTATTCTTCCTTGCCGATTTGGATGCCTTTTATTTCTTTTTATTGTCTGATTGCTGAGACTAGGACTTCCAGTACTGTGTTAAATAGTAACGGTAGAGTGGCCATGTCTTTTTCCTGACTTTAGGGGAAATATCCCCAGTTTTTCTCCATTGAGGAGTATATTAGCTGTGTGTCTTTTTATAAATGGCCTTTATGATGTGAGGTATTTTTCCTCTATCCCTGCTTCACTGAGGGTTTTTATCAAGAATGGATGCTATACTTTATTAAATGATTTTTCCGCATCTATTGAGAGGATCATATGGTTCTTATCCTTTTTTTTTTATTAATATGGTTTATCACACTGATTTTCAAATGCTGAACCAACCCTGCAGCCTTATGAATAAATAATCCCACTTTATCATGGTGAGTAATTCTTTTAATAGACGGTTGGATTTGACTTACTAGTATTGTGTTAAGAATTTTTGCATCTATGTTAATCAGGGATATTGGTCTGTAATTCTTTTAAGTGGGGTCTTTGTCTGGTTTTAGAATCAAGATAATGCTGACCCTGAAGAATGAGTTTGGAAGTTTTCCTTCCATTTCGATTTTTTGGAACAGTTTGAAAAGAGTAGGTATTAGCTTTTCCTTGAATGTTTGCTGGACTTCCCCTGGGAAATCATCTGGCCCAGACTTTGGTTTGATGAGAGATTTTTGATTATTCATTCAATGTCTTTGCTAGTTATAGGTCTATTCAACTGTTCTATTTCTTCTTTTTTTCAGTATTGGTAGTTTATATATTTCTGGGAATTTATTCATTTCTTCCAGATTGCCCAATTTGTTGGCACATAAATTTTCATTATATTCCCTTAAAACTGTATTTCTGTCATGTTGGTTGTGATCGCTCCTCTTTCATTCATGATCTTATTTATTTGGGTATTTTCTCTTTTCTTTTTATTAAGCCTGACTAGGGGTTTAGCAGTTTTATTAATTCTTTCAAGGAACCAGTTCCTAGCTTCATTACTCTTTTTGTTTCTACATCATTTTTCTCTGCTCTAATCTCAATTATTTCTTTTCTTCTTCTGGCTTTAGGCTTTATTTAGTGTTCCTTTTCTAGCTCCTTTAGTTGTAAGATTAGGTTGTGTATTTGAGACTTTTCTTGCTTCTTGAGGTAGGCCTGTATTGCTATACTTCCCTCTTATGACTGCTTTTGCTTCATCGCAAAGGTTTTGAACTGTTGTGTTTTCATTTTCATTTGCTTCCATGTATTTATTTCTCCTTTAATTTCTTGGTTACCCATTTATTCCTTAGTAGGATGTTCTTTAACCTCCATGTGTTTGTGATCTTTCCAAATTTCTTTTTTTTGGGGTGGACTTCAAGTTCTATAGCGATGTGGTCTGAAAATATGCATGGTATGATCTCAGTCTTTTGTACTTGTTGAGGCCTGATTTGTGACTCAGTAAGTGATCTATTCTAGAGAATGTTCCATGTACAGTTGAGAAGAATGTGTGTTCTGCCTCTCTAGGATGAAATGTTCTGAATATATCTGTTGAGTCTATCTTGTCCATTGTCTTATTCAAAGCCATTGTTTCCTTGATTTTCTGCTTAGATGATCTGCCCATTGCTCTAAGTGGGGTGTTAAAGTCCCCTACTATTATTGTATTGTTATCAATGAGTTTTTTTTTAATGTTTGTTATGAATTGATATATATATATTTGGGTGCTTCCAAGTTGGGGACATAAATATGTACAGTTGTTAGATCTTCTTGTTGGATAGACCCTTTAATATAATAATAGGGCCCTTTTTCATCTCTTGTTACAGTCTTTGGTTTAAAATCTAGTTGGTCTGATATGTATAGTTACTTCAGCTTTCTTTTAATGTTCTTTAGCGTAATGAATGGTTCTCTATCCCCTCACTTTAAATCTCAGGTGTCTTTAGTCTAAAATGATTCTCTTTTAGGCAGCATACAGGTGGGTTTTTGTTTTTTATCCATTTTGATACCCTGTGTCTTTTGATTAGAGTATTTAGTCCATTTGCATTCAGAATGATTATTGATAAGTATCAATTTAGTACTGTTGTATTACCTGCAAAGTTGGTGGCTCTGGAGATTTTCTTTGTTTCTTTCTAGTCTTTGTTGCTTTTGGTCTTTTTTGCCCACTCAAAGAGTCCCCTTTAATATTTCTTGCGGGGCCAGTTTAGTGGTCAGGAACTCCCTTAGTTCTTGTGTGTCTAGGAAGCTCTTTATCTCTCCTTCTGTGTATTAGAAAGCTTGTTAGGTTTCCTGCTCCTGAGAGTGATGGCTGTATTAAGAAGAAGTCCTATAACATCTAGGGCCTGGTGCTTCAGAAACGTTTTTTTGGTGTATGCTGTGTGCACTCTGTTCTTGTATTTTGGCTGCTCATTCTCTCAAGTCAGTCCTTTGCAGAGTTTCTCCTTGCCTGCAGAGGGAAGTGTCTGGATCTTGTCCACCGTGTGTCAGGTTTTAACTAGGTGTGTTTGGTCTCCTTGTTAAAAAAGGCTAGATACTAGGGTGCCTGGGTGGTTCAGTCAGTTAAGCACCCGCCTCTTGATTTCACCTCAGGTCATGATCTCAGGGGTTTGAGATTACCTCTCTGTGTGGAATCCGCTTAAGATTCTCTCTTTTCTTCCTCTCCTTTTGCCTTACTCTGCTGTCTGTCTCTTGAAAAAAAAAAAAAAAAAAAAAAAAATGCTAGATCCTATTTCCCCTAGAGCTTAAGGTCTCTTAAGGTCTCTTGCAGCACTCTATGGTCAGTAGACTCGGTGTATGTTGGGGGTTTGTGCTGATCTTCTGGGAAGGGGGCCTGCTGCTCTCACTCGCAGGCACACTTGGGCTAGTAGGTAATTTGCAGGTAGGCAAAGCTTGGTGTAAGTAGCTCAGGCCTCCACTGTGGGGCACTGTACTGCTCAGTGAAGTCCATCCATGCTGATGGGGGGTTTGAGCATGGCTTCAGCCAGCTCTCTCCTCCCTGGAGAGGGGGGGTTTGCACCCAGTGCTATTCAGTAAGCTCTCACTGAAGACTGAACAGTCTCCCCTAGTTTGTCCTAGGCATCCCTCACATACCAGCATTTACCCTATTTGTGTCTGAGCCATATGCCCATCAAGCAGCACAGTGCTTCTGTGTTTTATCTCAGGTGCACCAGCTGGTTTTCAAAACTACATATTTTAGGGACAAGGTGGGGCAGGGACCCAACCTGATCCTCTGGGGGAGGATCTCACCACATCGTGGCTGGGGCCAGTTTGTCCCAGAAGGACAGTCACGTGAAGGCACAGGGGTCAGAGTTTATGGGAAAACATAGCAAAAAGCCAGCAGCCAGGTTAACTGCCCACAGCAGGCATCTCTGTTCCTCTGCTAATGAATGGGGCAGCTCAGTGGTGGTTGCCAGCTCTTTTGTGCCCAGAGAAGCAGTGCAACCCAGAGTATCCTCAGACCACAGTGTCCACTCTGGGCCTCTGTCCTCCTTCTCCACAAGAGCACCTAGACACCCATCAGCCTCCACCTCCTAATGGTGCAGACCTCTAAAACTTGAGTTTTTGAGTCTGCTGCTTTTAAAAACTTGCCGTAATCAGCCCCTCTTGTTTTACATCAGTAGTTTTGGGGAATTGTTTTCGTTTTGCAATCCTCTCTGCTCTGTTCACTCTCCCTGTCTCTTTCTTCTTTCCATGATCAGGGCTCCCTTCCCTCTGCAGCACTGTGAATTCTTTTCTTCCCCCAAATCAAGGCTTCATTGTCTCTCCTACCTTCCACAATGTGGCCTCTTTTCTCCTTCTGGTTGTGCAGTTTGCCCTCAGTCCTCAGATCAATTTCCTGTGTGTTCACAATGGCTTGATATTTATCTAGCTGTGTTTGAGGGTCGAGGCAAGCACAGGGTCCTTCCACCTCTCCACCATCTTAACTCCTCCCAAGTCTGCATTTTTAAAAGACTATATCTACTCCCAAGTGAAACTACTCAGTATGCCACCCAACATATAAATGTTCCTATACAGTATCACCACAATAATCATAATTATTTGAGATGATACATGCATACTTTTCATGCATTATAAGTCATGCTATATTTGTAATAACGAAACTGCTCTCAGTAGCTCAATTCATCAAGGAGAGAAACAGACAGATGCTAACATGGCTCATCATCATTGTTTTTCTTAAATCCCAAATTTCAGTTGATATTAACATAGGAAAAGCAAGCTAATTAAAGTAAAAAAATCAGCTGATTATTTTAATGCCCAAATGACAGCACTTGACGGTCTGTCACCAAATGTCATTCTAACACTTAGAATTTCTGAAAATATTATATTTAATGGAAGAGGATGTAGGATATGTGTAACAGTTACCGCCAACTCTGTCCACTTGCAAAGCCTCAGCTTTGTGTTGAGATGTTAGAGCACTGGGGAATCAAAGGATACAGAGGCCTGGATACACTCCTCTGTTGAAAAAGGAGCCCATCGCTAAAGCTTGGAGGTGCCTTGATTAGCTCAGTGAGAGTACACAGCATTGAACACCTTGTAACTGTGCCTTCTGCCAATCAGTATGTCGCCAATTATATTAACTGGCTATAATTAGTGAGTATATTTTGTCCCAAATTATTTTAGTGCTTCTTCAAAGGGACAGGAATGTTTGTGTGTGTGTGTGTGTGTGCTTTCTTTGCCATAGTGTTCTGAATGTATAACAAATTATTTTTTCTTTTCCACTCCTGTAATTAGATGAAGAGCCTTACTTTTTGACAGAAACAGGGGAAACCTTCCAAGATGACTACTTTCTAAATTTATATAAATTTCTCCTAGATGGGGTTCTGATTTCCTGAATCCTTTTGTTCATCTGCAAATGCAGAAGCTTGCCATGTTCTGCTCTATCTGAATAGAAGCATTATATTTTAAATTTATTTCTTATGTATCTTTTTTCTAAAACCTCAGAATAATTCCAGCCAAATATTCTACTGAATGCCAAGAAACCATGAGTATAAATATCTTATTCAAATAATTATCTCACAGGCAGTATTCTTTTAAGAAATGATATGTCAGTTCTTTGTGAGAAGGATTAAGTAATTTAAGTGTAAAAATCCCTAAAGTGAATAGTTAAGGCTTTCCAACTTTTAAAAGTATTGTATGTTTCAGTTGAATTTAGACTGAGATATGAAAATTATGCAGTTTTTTTGAACTAAAAATTATATCTGCAATGAAGTAAAGAAAGGCTTAACTTACCACTGAAAGACACCTGTTCATTTAACTTGTGGCCATGAAACATATTTTTCAATTAGTGTTTATGATTTAATGACATCCCAGAAAATAATAGAAAAAAACATTAAGATTTCACACGTATTATCTTTCCATTCTGGAAAAATCATCAATGACTATCCTTCTATAATAAGTTGTCACACCAAGAAAATGAATGTATTATAACTCAAAATTCCTAAAGCATAAAGAAATCCTTTACATAGATTAATATAAATTTTAAAAACATTATAAGAGGGACGCCTGGGTGGCTCAGTTGGTTAGGCAGGTGCCTTCGGCTCAGGTCATGATCCCAGCATCCTGGGATCGGGCTCCTTGCTTGGCAGGGAGCCTGCTTCTCCCTCTGCCTCTGCCTGTGCTCGTTTGCTCTCTCATCCTCTCTCTCTGACAAATAAATAAATAAAATCTTTAAAAAAAAACACCTTATAAGAATATAGCACTTATCAGTTCACCTGAAAACTTTAATATTGCTGTAATAAATACTTAGTCCTGTTTCTAATCTTATTTAATAGGACTCTCAATCTGAGGCGGGTTCAATGTCAGTGGGTAAAGATAGTAATGTATAAGATTATTAATAAAATAGATACTCACTTTATATACAGTAATTGGTAGAATAAAATATAAGGAATTTTCTAGTTTCTTTTTATCTGGAATCCAAACTTTTATAATGGAGCCTACTCTGTTTCATTTTTAAGATTAAGAATTTCAGTGACATTGACCAGAGTTGGTCACATCTGTGTGACCCTTAAGGAGTATGATCCAGAGGCCTCCGTGAGATGAGGCAACTATTTTCAATCCACTGTGGGCATACATATAGTCCTTAGGTATCTGCAAAGATAATGGCTAAGAAATAAATAAAAACTTACAAGTGAACACCTTTGCAGTTATGGCTTACAAAGCTAGTTAGTAAAAAAATAAAACAACTTTTGTTAAATTGGCTTACATTAATAAGCATAAAAATTTGGCACTAGATTTTAAATTTAACTGTAAAGGTGAATTGATTTCATCAGTCAATAAAGAGTCCACATGCATATATGCATGACTTACTGTTAGTAACAGTATTTTCATGGATGTGTTAATATAGCTACTTCTTAAGAGTAAAGAATGGCAAACATTTGGGGTGCCAGAACGGCTCAGTTGGCTGGAGGGTCTGCCTGCAGCTCAGGTCTTGGTCCCAGAGAACTGCACTGAGACCTACATCAGGCTCCCTGCTCAGTGGGGTTTCTGCTTCTCCCTTTCCCTCTACCCCTCCGCATTCTTGTGTACATGTGTGTGCCTGCTTTCTCTCTCTCAAATAAATAAAATCTTAAAAGAAAAAAAAAAAAGAATGACAAACCTTTAAGAAAAGTAAGATAGACTGCATGACATCTCTAGCTTTTTCCCTTTCTGAGTTCAAAAGCCTGCCAAGCTATAAAAAGCACAGATACCCACTTGTACAAAATCTAACAAACCAGAAAATAAGGGATAAACAAGACTAAATAGATCTTCAGTAGGTAAGGCTGAGGACTCAGCATTAAAGCAAGGACTTCAAAATGGAAAATAATCCAAATTCCTTTAATATTTGGTATTTCAATATATCTCTGACTGTTTAGTGTTATAAAATATATGAAACTGTATACTCTACACAAAGATAAGTCTGATGAAGGGAGAGCATATGAATTCTAGATTATGACTCCTTTTTATTGTTGTCACTACTGATACAAAACACAGCCTATTGGTTCACCTTTTACTCTATAGCAATCCCGTGGCAGAAATTGTAAATCTTGGGGTGTCTGGGTGACTCAGTCATTGGAAGTCCGCCTTCGGTTCAGGTCATGATCCCAGGACCCTGGGATTGAGCTCTGCATCAGGCTCCATGCTCTGCGGGAAGCCTGCTTCTCCCTCTCCCACTTCCCCTCCTGTGTTCCCCTCTCACTGTGTCTCTCTCTGTGGAATAAATAAATAAAATCTTAAGAAAAAAAAAAGGAAATGTAAATCTTTTAACATAAGGAGAAGTTGCAAAACTTTTGTCTGTGTCTGCCACAGACAGATTTCAGTATGGAGTTAAGTTAGAATAACAAATAGTTCAAATTTTGTTTCTTGTCAATTAAAAGTGAGAAGCAAAATGAGTAGATAAAAATTCCTAAAATATTGAAATTAGGATTTGCTAAATGAAACTTGACTTTGTAACATTAATGTTTAAGTATTTAAGACATACTATATAATTTAAACAATAAAGAATCCATAGCCATATTTACATAGTAATTTCTACTTTGGCCATGAATTTTATTTGAAAACTACTAGGTGACTGTCAAGCAGAGTCATGTAGATTTGCACGTATGAGTGTGTGTTTTCTTAGACAATGTGTATTCGTATGATTCAGCATTTTTCAAATTATCTTTTAGAGCAAATTTGTATGAACCAATAGCAAATAGAAAGTTCATGTATAAACATTCCCCTCCACAATTTTAGTTTGTATACCTTAATCTGAAATAATGAGGAAAAAAGAAAAGCTGGGCTGCTTGTTGTCTTATTAAGAAAATGAGATCCCTTTGCAAAATTGCTCATTTCTAAAAGTACTTGAGCTGAAAATGAGAGATGTCTAATCAAGGAGCCAGACACAAAGGGAGCAAATTAAGGATCTTAATCCCAACTGTGATCTTAATTTTTAACTTAATTTTGCTTAAATTAAATATATCTTTCTATAACTCAATTTCTTCAGATTTAAAAAGGTCATATTAATTTTGCCAATTGCCACTTATAAAAATAGTGTCATCACTTCAAGTCAAAAGTGTTAATATAGATCTTGAGTTCATTATAAAACTTAATGAATAGTATCATTACTTGTAACAATTTCTTGTTTTACATAGAAGTTTTAATCTAGAATTTCACTGTATTTAATAATAATAAAATGGCCATATACTTTTTCCAAGACTTTGAGGCCAGATTTTTTGGAATTCAGGATTTGGGAATTTGAAAATGTTAAATGGTATATATACTGCCATATCCTATGTCATATTTTCTCTAACAGTGTAGGGCTACAATTCATAATTAAACAAATGCCTGCAGTGGAAAATATATTATTTGCCTTATGAATAGCCTTAATACCAATTTAGGTTAGATTTTATTACTAAGTGAATTACAAAAAGTCTATTATTTTTCAGAGTATTTCGGATTTCAGAATTATGGGCATGTAATATTTATCATTATTACAACTATTTGTTTTTCCCCCTTTTAATCCTTAAAACAATCTTGAATGCTGAGATTACTCACCCTACATTATAGTTAAGGAAATTGAGATTCAGAGATTACTACAGATTTGTTGATTCGAAGTCCCAGTTGACTGATTTCCATCATATTATCTTTCTGCTAGGCCACACCACATCAGAAGAAGAACATGAAAAGACAATGTGGGTGGAAGAGACATTTTTTCAGGATGAAGGGAAGAAAATCTCTAAGCCTCTTCCCACATTTAGAATTTATTAGGAAAGAAGGTGCTATATTTATAAAAAAAATATTGTAAATTTGAGAATTGATAAAAAGGATATTTCTCGACCTTACTCAGCTTTGAATTTGATCACCACGAAATCTGACATTTCTTTCTCCAATTACGCATCCACTCTCCTATTCTGGAAGATGTATATTCTGTTCTTGAAAAATGCAAGATTTGATTTACTATCTCAGTTTGCATAATTAAACTCTTGAAATATCAGTAATAAAGCGTAACAAAGAAAGTTGTAACAGAAGATCAGAACTAGATTTGTATGAGTTTAAATCTCAGTTTATCAATTACATACCACGGGCAATCACGGTTGAGAAGTAGAATAATAATAGCTCTCCACAGGGTTCTTGTGTGGATAAAGGAGGTGGTAAGTGCTTAGTAAATAGTTGGTACTCAGTAAATGATAGTCATGAGAAGTCCACTTTTTAAAATGAGGAAGAAGGAACATTAAATTAGGGGACTTGCCCAAGAAAGTATGTCCTGAATCACCTGGCATCCAATTTAGTTAAGCAGAAGAAAAGAGGGAGAGAGATAAAAAACGGTTCTTTAAGGATATGGATTCTAGCTTTTTACTTTATTTCTTTAAAAAATAAGAACAAGGAACTATGTTAATACATAGGTCAGAGTCTCTCAGGAGGCTGTATTCAAGCTGCCTGTCATCTTGAGTGGCAGTGATCCCAAGGCTCATCTACAGGTGAAGGGTCAACTTCTAAGCTCATTCATATGGGTTTGAGCAGGCCTGGTTTTCATGGTCTGTTGGGACTAGGAATCTCAGTTTCTCTCTAGCCATTGGCTATCAGACCTTCCTCAGTTCCTTGCAAATGGAGCTCCATATAGGGCAGCTAATAACCTAGGAAGTGGCTTCCCCCAGAACAGGTGGTACAAGAGACAGTAAGAAAAAGAGAGCAAGAGAGAGAATGTCTAAGATAGAAACCAGAGTCTTTTATAACTTAAACTCGAAAGTGACATACCATCATTTGCCCCATCATCTACTGATCACTATACCAAGCTTGGTACAGTGTGAAATGGTACTATATAGGATATGAATTCCAGAGGGCAGGGTTATTGGGGAGTATCTTGGGGGAAATATTGAGAACGCTCAAGTAGAAAAATTTACCTTCATACTGGGAATCCAACGTGTATGCTGAAATAATACGTTTAAATGCTTCTTATAGTATCTGCCATGTATTGGTACACAGTAAACAATAATTTCCTTCATTTTTTGAGTAATTTACTATTAAATAAGAAATTCAGCTATTTAGAAGACTTTCTAGTTATATAAGCTTCTTGATTTTGCCACTCTGAAGTGAAAATAAGAGCAAACATTGTATTGTTTAAATTATTTCCATAATCTCCTTCCTCATCAACAAAATTAGACATGTTCTTATTTTGACTCTTGCTTTGTTAATGACGTTTTCAACCTACAGTTTATTTAAAGGATTTTTTTAGAACCATGTCCCTCTCATAAGGGCATTTTATCGTATGCTAGATACCATATTCACACCCATATCAGCTCAGCAGACAAAAGCTGCAGTAGGTTGCAGGGCTTCCTTTTACAGAACTTGCAAGGCAAGTGAGCCAGTCAGTGAAGGGCTTACTCCAGCCATTTCATGATTTAGGGCAACTGGACTGATTTGAACCTCCACTTACTGTAGCAGTGTGATTCCTAGTAGTCTGCATGCCTCTGTGAATATCAGAATTATACATGGGTAAACTTCTGATTATGGAGTAGAGAGCCTGCAGTTGGTTCTTTGTGAAGCCATAAATCAGGGTAGTCTAAACAAAGGAATTTTGTACATAATAGAAGCCTAATTCTCAGTAGCATTTTTATCTTCCAAAAAAAAAAAAAAAGCACCAAGTATACAAATGTTCATTGATAATGAACTCTTCTCCCATTTTGTATGATGGATGTTATAAAAATTGCAGAGAATACATCCATCAATGTAATTCATGAGTGAATAGGAACACTACATCCAAGTTTGGGAGCTGTGTGATTTCTAGAAAGGGAGGACTACAGATACAAACTGCATAATGAGACACTCCAGTCATACCCTGGAGGTCTGAGCCTGGATGCGAAATAATTAGCTTAAGCACTTGTTTGAATTGGTTTTGAACAAATGCATTGTTCAAAGTGACTGCAATTTTCTTGTTCCAGGAAGGGAACACAATTAAAATTTAAATGTATAAAGAAATAAGGCCCAATTTGGAGTATTGCTGAATGATAAAATAATCTAAAATTGTTTATACTCAAAGATTTGTTTTCCTATTACCACCCCACCTATTTTTCTTTCTAGTCAAATAATAGGGAGAAGAAACTCAATTTAAATGAGTTAATTTGTTGTGTGGGGCTTTTGACATATTACCTTAATTTAAATATTATGATGAAAGTATTATGAAGAGCTATGCCTTTTTATGCCTACTTTACAAATAAGGAAGATGAGGCTCCAAGATACTAAGAAGTTTGCCTGAGATTACAATGTTATGGAAGGAAGCCAGTTCTAACTACAAATCCCATGTTTTTAATCCATTTACACTTCTATACTCCTGGCTGTTTGAAAATATGTTAATAATTATCAAAATATATTTTGGATGAAGCCAATTCAGTATCTGAATATTTATCATTAAGAAAAGAAGGGGCTCCTGGGTGGCTCAGTGCCAAAGCCTCTGCCTTTGGCTCAGGTCATGATCCCAGGGTCCTGGGATCGAGCCCCGCATCAGGTTCTCTGCTCAGCAGGGAAGCCTGCTTCCTCCTCTCTCTCTGCCTGCTTCTCTGCCTACTTGTGATCTTCGTCTGACAAATAAAGAAAGAAAGAAAGAAAGAAAAAAAAAGAATTTAAGGGGTGCCTGGGTGGCTCAGTAGGTTAAGCTTCTGCCTTTGACTCAGGTCAGCATCTCAGGGTCCTGGGATCGAGCCCCACGTCGGGCTCCCTGCTCAGTGGGGAGCCCTGCTTCCCCCCCATTTCTGCCTGCCTCTCTGCCTACTTGTGATCTCTCTCTCTGTCAAATAAAAATAAAATATTTATAAAAAGAAAAGATACAAAATGTATCATTTTAATATAGTCTGTAAAACATAGCAAAAGAATTAAATATCTTTAAAATAGCAATAGCTATTCCTAATTTTATCACTAGAAAAATGAAGAAACTTTTTGAATTATTTTTAAAGTTCACAAATTTTCATAGCACAGAAATTCATTACTCATAAATTTGGCAGTTTTCCACAACAAATATTTATATGCATAGGTACAGTGTTCTTATTCTTCAAGAGAATAGAAGTGATTAATCAACCAAATGATCTTTCTTCTAGTAAAACATCTGGTGTCATGTAAATATAATAAACATTAGAAATAGCTTGACTGTTGTGAGCTTTGACAGATCACTGAAATAGAGGGAGAGGTCCTTCTCTATTCTAAATACAAAATTTAACAAAAAATTCTCTTGCCATCTGCTTCTGGATTAACATTAGTATATATTACTGCTTATTGATATTGTTCCCAAGTGAGAGATACTCCTCATCAAATTGTAGAATGTACTCTTCTATGGTGCATATAATTAATTTGTTGAACTTTAGATACTCTGGAAAACATAGAACCATGACTTATAAAAGACCATACTGACAGCCAAGTAATAGAATAAGGCATCCAGGGGTGCCTGGGTGGCTCAGTGGGTTAAGCCTCTGCCTTCGGCTCAGGCTCAGGTCATGATCTCAGGGTCCTGGGATGGAGCCCCGCATCGGGCTCTCTGCTCAGCAGGGAGCCTGCTTCCCTTCCTCTCTCTCTGCCTGCCTCTCTGCCTACTTGTGATCTCTGTCGGATAAATAAATAATCTCTTAAAAAAAAAAAAGAATAAGGCATCCAGTCAATTCAGTCAATTTATAGTTGAAAAGCTTTTGTACGGTCAAAATTGGTAACTAGATGAAATTATCTGGGATAACTTAGAGATCAGATTTAGATCAACATATATTAACTTTTATTTGTATGAATTATAGTACTGTATTAACTATATGACATGTTAAAATGCGTTTTCATTTATTATACATAATTAGAAATTGGAATAAAATTTGCTCATGAGTTAAAATTGATTTTCTTTAAATACTAAGATATTGTATAACTTTTTTTTTTTTAGATTTTTATTTATTTATTTGACAGAGACACAACGAGAGAGGGAACAGAAGCAGAGGGAGTGGGAGAGGGAAAAGCAGGCTTCCTGCTGAGCAGGGACCCTGATGCAGGGCTCGATCCCCGGAACCTGGGATCATGACCCAAACCCAAGGCAGACGCTTAACGACTGAGCCACCCAGGTGCCCCTAAAATACTGTATAACTTAAAAAATTAGTGACACATTGCTTTTACAAACCAAACTTTAAGACACTAAATATAATTTTCTTAAATATACAAATTATAATATCCAAATTATTTATTATAGAATAAGGCATATTTTATTTTATGAAATCACACCATCATCAGATTCACTATATTTACACCATTATCAAATAAAAAATTTTAAGGCCAAGTAACAAAATTCAAAATATAAATGCATTTTTACATGCTAAATAGAAGTGTTCCAGACTTAATTATACAGATTTTAACCCTTTTTTTCCTTTTATTGAGGTATAATTGACATATATATTAGTTTCAGGCAGGTAACATCATGATTTAACATTTATATACACTGAAAAATGATCACCACAATGTTTAGTTTTTCTTTCACCATATAAGTTTACATAATATGCAATTAAATATTATTAACTCTAATCACCATACTCTATATTATATCCCCCTGACTGACTTACAATATGACTGGAGTTTGTACCTCTTGCCATCCTTCTCTGGTTTTACCTAATCCCTAGCCACTTCTCCTCTGACAACAATCTATTCTCTGCGCCTCTGAGTTTTGTTTTAGTTTGGTTTGTTTGAGTAGTACCCCATTGTGCGTGTGTGTGTGTGTGTGTGTGTGTGTGTGTGTGTACCACATCTTCTTTATGCATTTGTCAGTTGATGTGCACTTTGATTCTTTCCACATCTTGGCTATTGTGAATAATGCTGTGATGAACATAGAGTTGCAGGTATTATTCCAAATTAGTGTTTCCATTTTTCTGGAAAATACCCAGAATTGGAATCATTAGATCATATGATAATTCTGTTTATAGTTTTTTGAGAAACCTGGACACTATTTTCCATACTGGCTCCACCAGTCTACATTCTCACCAACAGTGCCAGAGAGTTCCTTTTTCTCCGTATCTTCATCAGCACTTGTTATTTCTTGTCTGTTTGGTGAGAGCCATTCTTCTTAGGTGAGAGATGATGTCTCATTGTAGTTTTGGTTTGAATTTTTCTGATGGCTGGTGATGTGGAAAATCTCTTCAGGTACCTGTTGGCCATCATTATATTTTCTCTAGAAAAAGTATCTATTCAGATCCTCTGCTCACTTGTGAATCAGATTGTTTGTTACTGAGTTGTAGTTCTTTATGTTTTGAATATTAAACCCTTACTGGATATATAATTTTCATATATGCATATAATGTGCATGCCTACTGAGTTTAGTGGGACAAGGCCATAGTGGAACACAAGGCTGGAGTGTACCTGTCCACTGCATTTAGCATATCAAGGCCACAGGAGAGCCCTGCACCAAGGTGGGCCCACCAGGTGTGGAACACAGGAAAGCAACAGGGCAGGGAAAGCTTTGCCAGCAAGATAAGAGCAGGGTACAGAAATGGTGCCTACCAGTGCCTCTGTCCCCAGAGAGTTCCAGCAGACCCCATTCCCCTGTAGCAGATGCTTTAAGATTAGCCAGTGAATCTTCACATATTGTCCAGGCACTTTTCAACCTGCTTCTTCTGCCCTGAGCCCTATAGTGGATTAGTCTGTGCATGAGGTCTTCAGAACCTAAGTCCCTTTTTCATAGTCCTTTGTCTCCTGGACATAAGCTCCATTCAAAGCTAGATGTTTTGGAGGTTTATCTCTCCAGTACAGGTCCCAAGAGTTGAGGTGCATGATGTGGGGCTCAGATTTCTCACTCCTCAGAGATATGTTCAGCATTTGTAAGAGTTCTCCTGCTTGCAGGTTGGGTGCCAGGCATGGGGTTTTTTGTGAGACGGCATCTCTACCTTTTCTTCTTGTCTCGATGTGGCCTGTTTATCCTTTGTTGTAGAAGATCTGTTCAACTAGTTCTCAGGAATTTTTCAGAATTGTTTTATATATGTAGCTGCTGATTTGGTGTTTCCATGGGAGTAAGTGAGTTCAGGGTTTTTTTTGTTTTTTGTTTTTTTTAAGATTTATTTATTTATTTGACAGACAGAGATGAGATCACAAGTAGGCAGAGAGGCAGGCAGAGAGACGGGGAGAAGCAGGCTCCCCGCTGAGCAGAGAGCCCGATGCGGGGCTCGATCCCAGGACCCTGGGATCATGACCTGAGCTGAAGGCAGAGGCCTTAACCCACTGAGCCACCCAGGCGCCCCAGTTCAGGGTCTTCTTAATGCTGCCATCTTGAACCACCATCCATATTTTTAACATTACTTTTTTTCTAAGATTTTATATAAATAAATAAATAAATATTTACATAAATTTATAATATAATTTATTATGTAAAATATTAAATATTTATTATTTTTAATATTTATTATCTATTATATAAATATCATTTATTAAACATTTATTATTTATTAAATATTATAAATGATATCATATTAAATAAATTAATAATATAAATTTATAATATGTAATATAAATATATTTTTATATAATATAAATTTATAATATAATTTATAATATAAATTTATTTAATATAATTATATTATATTATATTTAATATAATTATATTATATTTATATAAATATAAATATAAATGAATAAATAAATAAATATATTTATTTGACAGACAGAGATCACAAGTCGGCAGAGAGACAGGCAGAGAGAGGGGAGGAAGCAGGCTCCCCGCTGAGCAGACAGCCCAATGCGGGGCTTGATCCCAGGATCCTGAGTTCATGACCTGAGCCGAAGGCAGAGGTTTAACCCTCTGAGCCACCCAGGCGCCCCAACATTACACATTTTCTTAACCAAAAGTAATACTTGGTGTTACATGTCATTTTGATGTTACTGAGTGAATAAAACAGGAGGAAATTTTGTCGTTATTTCTTTCAAATTGTTCTTTAGAGCTCTTTTGCAGCAATATAACTATATACATTTTGTGCAGCCCAGTGAATTTCGCATGAGGAAAAGTCCCCAAATCCCCTTTTACAAATTTAAATACTGTATCATTAAACAACTACTTAGAAGTTCCTACTCAATGAATGTAACAATAACCGAAAGTTTAAAGGCATATTTTATGGTTAGTAAGTTATTACAATGAAATGAAATTACCCAGTATTTGGTGGGTAATTCAACTAGAAGCAGGGTAGAGTTATTAACTACTTATTTTCGTCTTTTACGTTTTATTGTTACTAGTAAGAATTTTAGAAATGAGTTAAAACCCTTTAAAAGTCAATTTCTAGGGCGCCTGGGTGGCTCAGTGGGTTAAAGCCGCTGCCTTCGGCTCGGGTCATGATCCCAGGGTCGTGTGATCAAGCCCCGCATCCAGCTCTCTGCTCCGCGGGGAGCCTGCTTCCCCTCTCTCTCTCTGCCTGCCTTTCTGCCTACTTGTGATCTCTGTCTATCAAAAAAATAAATAAAATCTTAAAAAAAAAAGTCAATTTCTAGGGCAAAATTTTCAGAGATCTGTTTATCCAAATACGAGACAACTAGAAGAAAACAAGTACTGGAAGAACATAGAGTAATAAGTAAACATTTGCAAGAATGAATATGTTACATTTTAGTAGATTAAGGAGTTAAGGTGAATGTCCATGCTTAAAGAAATCATTTCTTATAAAAACGGTTTAAATTGACAAGGTAAAATTTTAAAAACCGAAGTGATCTTTAAGAACAAACATTTCTGTGTGTTCTCAATTACATAACAATAGATGCCATTTATTGAATGCTTTCTTGTGTTAGCAAGCACCTTTCACTCCTTATCTTTTTACCTTTTGTAGCCCTCCCAACAGCCTGAAGTAGGCACCTTTGTTACCTGTATTTCAGAGTGGAGGAAACTGAGACTTAGAGGCACCATTCACTCAGATCAGGCAATCTGGTGAAAGAGTCAGCACTGGGATATATTTATTTCAGGGCCCATAGCCTTCAATTCTGTGCTAGGCTGTCCCTTCAAACACAACTGATAAAATTGTGTTCTAATTCAATTGGAAATTAATCTTAAAAATGTGTGTTAGGGGCACCTGGGTGTGGCTCTGTGGGTTGAGTCTCTGACTTTGGCTCAGGTAGTATCTCAGGGTCCTGGGATTGAGTCCCGTATGGGGCTCTCTGCTTGGCGGGGAGCCTGCTTCCTCCTCTCTCTCTCTGCCTGCCTCTCTGCCTACTTGTGATCTCTGTCTGTCAAATAAATAAAATCTTAAAAAAAAAAAAAATGTGTGTTAAGATGCAGAAATAGAAATCTGCTGAGAAAAGAAAAGGGTCCAAAATCAGACAGACTAATGAGAGGGAAATGAGATTATTCTGTGAAGGTAGACAGAAGACCAGAATAAAGGCAGAAAAGGAATGACTATTAAGATAACCTAAGTGAAGGTTGATGGGATTTGAAAGCAGAGCTGTGATAATAGAGAAAGGGATGAGGGCAAATATTCAAGAAATACTTAGGAGGTGAAATTGGTGGAACTTTTTACCTGAACAAATTTGGATATTAGGTGAGGCAGTATTTGACAATAATTCCCAGTTGCTTTGAGTTATTGAACTGGTGGTTTATCAATGATTGCTTTTGAGTGTTTTGTTTTAATCTAACTATCCATATCTGTATACACACACTGAAATAGAATTTTCATGTAAATCCCTTAGGGAAGTTAATGGACATACAACAAGATCTAATGCTTTCTCAAATAAAGCTTCTCATCTTCTTACTTTTGAATCTGTGTTACGGACTAAATGTTTATGTCCAAAAAATTCCTGTTGAAATCCTACTTCCTGAATTGATGGCATGAGGAGGTGAGGTCTTTTTGGGAAGTAATTAGGATTAGATGAGGTAATGAGGATGGAGCCTTATAAATGTGGTTATAAGGATCACAGAGAGCTTGTTTCCACTCTCTGTTCTTCACCAGGTAAAGAACCATAAAGTAACCAGCCTACAACCTGGGGGCAGTGTGCTCATTAGCACCTTGACCATGCTGGTTGGCTCTCTGATCTTGACTTCCCAGCCTCAGAACTTTGAAAAATTAATGTTTATTGTTTAAGTCTTGTAGTCTGTTTTACTTTGTTAGAGCAGTCCGAAATGACTCATTTTTTTTTTTTACATTGCTGACATACCCAATGTTGGATGTGAAAAGTACTCCTTCTCAACATTGTGTGATCATTGAGCACATTTCCAGCTCAGGGGACAGTATTGAAAGACTAGTTTGTATTACTTCTTGCATTATGTACAGTATTTTGAGAGCTTTGCCTTATGGTAGAGTATCTACATATTCAAATTAGTGCAAGGATAGGTAAGGTTTGTGCAAAAAGTGGACATTGAGAAAGTATATAGTGTGCTACTTAAGCCACATTTTCTTTAGCTCTTCCTAATTTGTATTAGAGTACTCCAGAAAAACAGAATCAATCAATGAAGAGAGATTCATTTTGGGAATGCTTGGAAGTTCAAAATTCCAACAAGAGCTTATGTTGCAGTTTGAAGTCTAAACGTTGTCTAGAAGAAAGAATTTCATTCTTCTCAGTGTTGCAATATTTTCTCTTGAAGCCTTCAGCTGACTGGATGAGCCTACCCATATTATGGGATATAATCTAGTTTACCCAGTGTCTACCAATGTAAATGTTAACCACATCTAAAAAGAACCTTTACAACATTTAGACTAGTATTAGAGCAGACAAGAGGGCAACATAGTCAAGGCAAGTTGGCACATAAAGATTTTATTTATTTATTTGACACAGAGAGAGAAAGAGAGAGTGCAATAGCAGGGGGAGCAGCAGGGTGAGGGAAAAGCAGGCTCCCTGCCGAATAGGGAGCCTGATGTGGAACTCTGTCCCAGGACCCTGGGATCATGGCCTGAACTAAAGGCGGACGCTTAACCAAATGAACCATGCAGCAACCCTCTTTTTTTTTAAAAGATTATTCATATATTTATTTATTTGGGCTGGGGAGTGGAGCACAGGGAGAGAGACAAGCAGACTCTGCACTGAGCCAGAGTGCAATGTGAGGCTTGATCTCACAACCCTGAGATCATAACCTTAGCCAAAATCAATAGCAGAGAGTGAACCAACTGAGCCACCCAGGTGCCCCTGCCTTTCATTCCAAAGGCAATGATTAGTTACTTATAAGTCATTTTATACTTCCTGTGGGTTTTTAACACAACAGTAAAAAAGTGTTAACTTACTTAGTACACTGCATTCTTTCTGATCCCAGACCAGTGCATCAAGTGAGACCCATCAGTACAAATTCATACTTAATATTTTCTTCTTACATTATCCAGTATTTAAACAAGATTCAAGAGAATTCTGTTTCTAAGCCAGATATTTATATGAGAATCATTGATTATGTAAAACACTTTGATCAAGATAGTGTAATTTTAGGAATGTATACAATAGTAGTTTTGTTTGATAGAGAAGCTGAATATACCAAATTTTGACAGGAAATAAGTGTTCTTTTTCTTATGTATTAATTCATGGCAAAAAATTATAATTTGCTTTTATTCTGTTTGAGGACCCAAATAAATTTTCTTAACAAATAGAGATCAAGAAAGCTTAATGTAAAATGTAACTAACACTGAAATTATGTAGTCAGATTCTATTCTTCATAGAATTTTATCAAGCCTTTGATAATATTAATATCTCATGATTTTGTATATATGTAAAGAAGGAGAGTATAATTTCATCAAAAAATCTTTGGGAAAGAATTTGAAAAATTAATATTCAAATTTTTACGAGAGATTTTTTATTATGAAAATTTATTAACATATAAGTTGAAAAAAGTTGCAGAACCATAAACACTTTAGCATATATTATTAACTAAAAGTTTCAATATTTGTTTACATTCCTTTTTTATGTAAAATTTACACACAGTTAAAAACACAAATATTAGCTACACCATTCTATATATTTTAACAAATGCTATGACTGCGTAATACAAATAGCTATTAAACGTTGCTGTTCATAAAAAGTTCCCTCCTACTCCTTCCCACTCAATCTTCAATTCCACCCTTCAGTAGGTCATCACTCTTTCGATTTTTTCTTTACCATAAACTAATTTTGCCTATTGGAGAACTACATATAATTAGAATCACAGAGTTTTTGCTCATTTGTGTAAGGTTTCTATCACTCAATATATCTTGACAAATCTGTGATTATAGATATATTTATGTTTATATATGTGCTTTCTGTTAGATTTTAGCATTTTGCAAGTATATTTTCATGATTCATAACACACACATTAGAAGAACACCACATATACTTTAATACTTTTGAGCACCAATAGTAGATAAACCCACATATTTACTTTTTAAATTTATTCAATGGGTCTGTGTTTGGGAGTTTACAGTTTGACTGGAGAAACACGAGAAAGTCAAAAATATCAATTCAGTTTGTTGAAGTTAGGCAACACTACTCAGAGCCATAGAGCTACATACAAAAGAATGAAACTAGACCACTTTCTTACACCATATATAAAATAAACTTAAAATGAATTAAAGACCTAGGGGTGCCTGGGTGGCTCAGTGGGTTAAAGCCTCTGCCTTCAGCTCAGGTCATGATCCCAGGGTCCTGGGATCGAGCCCCACATCGAGCTTACTGCTCAGGAGGGAGCCTGCTGCCCCCTCTCTCTCTGACTGCCTCTCTGCCTACTTGTGGTCTCTCTCTCTCTGTCAAATAAAGAAATAAAAATCTTTAAAAAAATGAATTAAAGACCTAAATTTAAGATCTGAAACCATAAACTCCTAGAAGAAAACTTAGGAAGTCATTTCTTTGACATTGGTCATAGAAACGTATTTCTAGATATGTCTCCTCAGAAAAGGGAAGCAAAAGCAAAAGTAAACTATTGGGACTGTCCCAGAATAAAAAGCTTTTGTGCATAGAAGGAAACAAAGCAAATTACCAGATAAGAGGAGATATTTGCAGTTGATACATCGAATAAGAGGTTGATATCCAAAATACATAAAGAACATACACAACTCAGTGCCAAGAAACCTCAAATAATCTGATTTTAAAATGGGAAGAGGACCTAAATAGACTTATTTTCAAAGAAGACATACCATTGGCTAATAGACACATGAAAAAGTGCTCAACACCATAATCTTCAAGGAAATGCAAATAAAAATCTCAACGAGATATTACCTTATGCCTGTCAAAATGGCTAAAATCAAAAGGGTAAGAAATAACAAGTGTTGGCAAGGATATGGAGAAAAAGGAATTGTCGTGTTATGTTGGTGGGAATGCACACTGGTGCAGCCACAATGAAAAACAGTATGGAAATTCCACAAAAAATTAAAAATAGAATTTCCATATGATTCAGTAAATAATTATACTACTGGATATTTACCAAAAGAAAATGAAAACATTAACTTGGAAAGCTATGTGCACCCCTCTGTTTATTGAAACATTATTTACAATAGCCAAAATATGGAAGCAACCCAAATGTTCATTCATAAATGAATGGATAAAGAAGATGTGAGTGTGTATATATATAATGGAATATGTCTCAGCCATAAAAAATAATGAGATCTTGCCATTTGCAACACTGTGGATGGACTTAAGGGGTGTAATGCTCAGTGAAATATATCAGACAAGGAAAGACAAATACCATATGATTTTACACATATGCAGAATTTAAGAAAACAAATGAACAAAGGAAAAAAAAGGAGACAAACAAAATAGACTCTTAAATGCAGAGAACAAAGCAGTAGCTGTCAGACAGGAGATGGGTAGGGGTGATGGGTGAAATAGATAAAGAAGATTAAATGCACTTACAAAGATGAGTACTGCATAATACATATAGAATTGAATCACATTGTACATCTGAAACTACTATAACACTGTATGTTAATTATGCTTTAAAAATAGGATTTGTGACAGAAGCAAATAACCAAGGATAATACAGAATTTATAGTATTGCCCACTTTATATGGTTTATATTATATTAATAATGCATATGTATGTTTATTATATGTTACACTAAATGGGAGGATTTTGGAGGTTGTTTTACTGTTATGGGCATGTCCTTGGTTCTTTTAAAATGAAAACTGCCTTATATTGAATTCAGGATTCAGATGACAGTGAGTGTGTTGAGTTGGGTAAGCATATTCAGAAGCCTGGTTTATAAAACACATAAAAAGACTAATAATTAAAAAATAATCCCTATCAGTCAGAAATACATAATTAACTTAAAAAGTCATAGTTGGCTACCTTTGCTATAAAATATGAATAATGAATTATTTAATTTTTTAATGAAATATGTACATTAAATAACCAATTGTAGCATAATAAAACAGGTATATAGCCATGTGAAATAAATGCATTTTCTTCATTATTTTTAATACTTAGTATTTTATTTTTGTCATTTTTGTCAATAAACTATTAAATCCACAACTCACCAAAAAATCAATTTGATGAATATTATTTGTAGATAAATAAAAAATGATTTAAAAGAAAGCAATTCTGAAACCTTCATTATTTGCATCTTCTGTAAAACAAATGACCAGTTTTCCTTTCACATGATAAGTCCCTTACTCAAGTACATTTTAATCAGAGCCAAAAGATATTTTCAGAAAAGATTATATTTAAAATGATGATTAAGAAATTACTCAATTCATACAGTAGTCAATCTGTTAATAAGTGATAGCAGTTGCTGTGATAAGAGCATATCACAGCCTCATGAGGTTGGGTGAGATGAAGCCAATATTTATTCACACTCACATTAAAATAAAAGATATAGTTTTGTTTTCAAGATATAGCCCTTTTATGTTTTTAAAAATAACACATTCCAAATGATTATTTTTAAGTTTTTCTATCAAATGATAAAGGCAAAAATGGTTTAATATGTGATTTACAGGAATCAAAACATGTACAGGATTGCAAATCCCAGAACTGACAGAACTATCAAGCTGGAAGCATAATGTGACAGATTGCATATATCTCTCACTTGTGCTAAGCATTACTAATAATTTCAGGCAGAGAGAACAAGTACATGACAAAAACAAACATAAAATAGCTAACTGAAAGAAAACACAAATGTTGTTTAAAATGTAATAGCATTCACGCATATGAAAACATCACCTACATGAGAAAGACACCCAAGATGTGGGCTCAAAAATGACAGTATCATAATGTAATTTAAAAAATCTCTTTGTCACTATACCTAGATTTGATCAGTGCATTTTCTGTGGCCATATCAATACCTGTAAAATACCATCTATTCATTTTATTTATGAATAAGTAGCATCTGTAGACTCTATATGAAGTATCACATTAGGCACTTGAAAGAAATGTGTTGGTGAACACACAGAGCTTGCATTTATCAGTGGGTAACCTAGTACATAAAGTAAATTATATAACACATTGAAAGGTGATCAGAAATGCCAGGCATGGTGTTGGGGGACCACAGGCAATTTTGAAAGGATGATTCAGGCTCATTCTCATTGAGATAATGGCAGTGGAGCTGCAAGAAGGAAGTTGAAAGAGCAACCAAGATGGTATCTAGGAGATATCCTACACGAAAGGAAAACCATACAAAGACAGAGAGGACAATGTAGCTGATATAATAGAGATGGAAGGGAGCCATCACATATTGTATTTGCAAGTCACGTTAGGAACTTTGGTTTTGACTCTGAGGGAAACTGGGAGACAGTTTGCACAAAGGAGAGACTGTAATAGTTGGAGAAGGATTAAGTGGTGGTTGTATAAGGCAAAGAAAGGGATCAGAGGTGACTCCAGGGTTGGTTGGTTGGTTGGTTATTTAATCTGAGCATTGAAGAATGGATTTCTAGGGGGACCCTATATTCCAGTTATATATCTCAGTTTATGCCTGTAATCCAGTATAGTACATCTTTTACTTTGAAAATACCTAGTTGGAAAGATAAATTATTTGGTTTTCCTTTGGTCACTGAAAGAGAGATACAGTCAGGGAGGAGCACTATTTTTAGTTGAAGTGTTTTGTTTGATTTGTCTGTAGAAAATGTAGGTGGAGTAGGCAGTTAGATATGAGTCTTACATCTCATGTCTTCTCACTTGGGACTTAGTTCATGGTTGACATTTAAAGCTATGAGACTATGTTAGACTATCAACAAAGGTGAAGGGGCGCCTGGGTGGATCAGTGGCTTAAGCCTCTGCCTTCCGCTCAGGTCAGGATCCCAGGGTCCTGGGATTGAGCCCTCCATCCGGCTCTCTGCTTGGTGGGAAGCCTGCTTCTTCCTCTCCCACTCCTCCTGCTTGTTTTCTCTCTCTCACTCTCTCTTTCTGTCAAATAAAATAAATAAAATCTTAAAAAAAAAAAAAAAAGAAAAGGTGAAATACAGATAGAAAAGGAAGAAGTCCAAGGACTGAATTGAAGTCAGGGACACGAACATTTATAGGGTGAATGAACCAGCCAAGGAATGACCAATAAAAAGAGAATAAGCTGTCATGAGGTGGGAGGAGCACCAGGAAATATTGCTGTCTTGGAAGCAATATCAGTAAATTATAATAAAAAGAAGCCACCTTAAGTCCCACATTGGGCTCCTTGCTCAGCAGGGAGTCTGCTTGGGATGTCGCCCTCTCCCTGTGGCCCTCCCCCTCCCTGTTCATTCTCTCTCTCTAAAATAAATAATTTTTTTTAAAAGAACATCCTCCTATATACCCACACCACTGTTCTTATATCTAAGAAAATATCAATAATTCTTTACTATCTAATAACACACTCATGTTCAGATTTCCCTAACTGTATCCAAGATGGCTTTTATAGCTGTTACTATTATTTTTTAAACCAGAGCCAATCCATGGTCATGCTTTGCATTAGGCTGTTATGTCTCTTTAGTGTTTTGGGTATATTACTGGTACAGTCCTCATGATAGTTTTTAAAGATTGATTGATTGATTGATTTGAGATGGTGGGGGCAGGGGTAGTGGTAGAGGGAGAGAGTGAGTCCCCAGTGGACTTCCTGCTAAGGGCAGAGCCAAAGATGCAGGGCTGGATCTTGTGACCCTGAGGTCCTGGCCTGGGCCAAGACCAGGAGTCAGAGGCTCAGCCAACTGAGCAGCCCAGTGATTAAAAAAAAAAAAAAAGAAGCCACCTTGAAACTTAGCTAGTTAAACAGCAAGCATTTTATTATATATCACAATTTATGGGTCAGGAATTTGGGCTGGGCTCACATGGTGGGTGATCCTTTTGCTTTTCTTACTATTGACTAAGGTCCTCAGTGGAATTGGCTGGTGGAGGACTAATTTGAAGGGACCAGTACATTTTCCCTCATATGTGTAGCTTCTTACTAGGGATGTGTGGAAGGTTGAGTTCAACTGGGAATGGTCTACCAGAGCACCTACAAATGGCATTTCCATCTTGGCAGTCTCAGTAGAATCAGACTTACTGCATGGTGATTTAGGGATGTTCTTTTAGACAACAGGTTGAAGCTGTCTGTTCCTTAAGTTCTGGTTCTAGAAAGTGGTACAGGGTGACCTCTACCAAATAGGAGAGGTGGCACAGACCTCAACTCTCACTGAGAGAAGTGTAAGAGAATCCATGGCCATTTTTAATCTATTGTAGGAAGACTAAACGTCAGTTATAGCTGGCAGCCAAACACAAGAATTAAGATTGACAGTTGGATTTAGTAATGTGATGATCACTGGTTTCCTTTATAGGAGAAGTTTCCATGTCATGATGATAATGAAAGCTTGATTAGAGTAGATTTATAACAGAAAAGGAGAGCAAGACATGTTAGATAAGGTTCCCCTTTGACCCTGGGTGATAAAATTGAGCAGTTCTCAAAATAATATTGCAGCTTAAATCACTCTGAATATTTTTCTAAGAAATAAAATCATGTCTTTCAGAGCAAGCAGCAAATAGTGATCTTAAAATCCAAATAAAAGTTTCTTCAAGCATTTAGTGTTTTTCATGAAGTGGACATGAGGAACTATATCCTACAATAATGAAATATCAAAAAATTATTTCATGACTTAAGCATAGACTTTGTGCATTTTTTCACATCCTCAATAACATCTGGCTCAATCCAGACTTTTAAGGAGTAAAATTAAAACAACAACAACAATACAAAACACGTTTTTCCAATCCAGATAAAATATAAATATTTGCCATCTTGTTTTACTATAATTTATATTGATTTTATAATTTTAAGAGATAGCTTTTGCTACTAAATATACAATTTTGAAATAAACTCAGTTTCTCAAGAAATATAAGAAAAATACCTGGGAACTGGTCAGAGAATAGCAATAATAAATAAGCCATTTTGTAAAAGGCAAAAAAAGATGTATATGATCTTAAGAGAAACGAGTGTTGAATAAGCCATTTGGGAGTAAAAAATACATGACTTCAAAGCCATGTTTTGGATAAAATTCTTTTTCAGTTCTTTAGCTTGTTTAAAGATTGTTGGTTGATCAAATGCTTCAATAAAAAACAAAACTACAGCATTCTGTTCACTACTATTTCAGCTTTTGTACAATAAATGTGTAAGAATGAATATTTAATCAGTTAAATTTTCAATGATAATATTGCAAGGCTAGTAGATTTGAACTGAAAAAAAAAACAGCATTTTAATTTGCAGGTTATTTGCTATAAATATTTAAATGTATAAAGTAATTTTGGTATGCCATATAATCTAAATGACACATAATAACTAAAGAAGGTATTTCTAAGGACCAAAGAAATATGTTCTATAATTCAGATCTTGTAATTAATTTAGATGATGGAAAATTGAAAGATCATCTGTAATTGTTGGCACCCCTTTTTGCTGATGAGTATTTGCTGCAGCTCTTTGTTTTTGTTACCATTATGTAAATAATTTATGTCTTCAAACCTTCACAACATGTATTGGTTAAATTATGTTATCAACTTGTTTTAGCAATTCATTCCTTGCTAAGTAAGTAGTGAAGTATTATAGAGGAGTCTACAAAAAGTCATACAATTGATTAAAAAGAGTCCTATGTTTTAAATTAAAGATTTTCAGATGAAGAAATATGTGTATCTTTTTTTTTTAAGATTTTATTTATTTGATAGAGAGAGACACAGCGAGAGAGGGAATACAAGCAGTGGGAACGTGAGAGGGAGAAGCAGGCCTCCCACCAAGCAAGAAGCCCGATACAGGGCTCCATCCCAGAACCCCGGGATCATGACCTGAGCCGAAGGCAGACACTGAATGACTGAGCCACCCAGGCGCCCCGAAATATGTGTATCTTAAAAAAATTTTTGAGAACTACAAAAGGTGCTAAACAAGCACAAATAACTTGCAGTAATTTCCATTTTCATTCACCTATATAAGAGATTTAGACTGTAAGATAGCATGCAGGAGTCTTATTTGAAGGATATATGAATCAACATTACTATTTACTGGCAGTGCTGATCTTGCAAAAATTACGAACTAAACCAAGGTTATTCATGCTTTTTTAAATTATTCTCACCATTTTCACTCCCTATTCATCAACCTTTTTTCTAGTTCCAGTCCTTACCACTACCCTAAACTCCTTCTTCCTACTCCTCTGCATTCCTTCAGGCTCCTCTGTTCTGAATACTCCTGTGGGTCTCTTGTACCTCCCTCTGTGTAAAACGTCCACTAGGCTGATTTTTAGCATGCCCCACTTAGTTGATAATCAGACTGAAAAGGGATTGATACATCAAAGTGTTAGTAGCTTGGTCATTATTTATTACTAAATTAATCGCCATATACTGTAGCATATAGATAGATGGCCTTGCTATACAACATGCAATGCAAAAGTTGATTTCTTTCAGTTTGTATACCTTATTATTAACATCTTGGAACAGAGTTATGTCCATGGAATAGGCACTAATTTCAGAGAAGGGAAACTCTATGTAGCCTAAGCAAACTTGTTTTAGTCAAGGTTGCCAGAGAATCAGAACCAAAAGTATGTATTAGAGAGAAAGAAGGAGAGAGTAGGAAAAGGGGAGGCAGGAAAAGAGGAGACAGAGAGGGAGAGAGACGTGTTATAGGAATTGGCTTATGAAGTTGTGGAGGCCAAGAAGTCTGATGTTCTGCTCTCTGCAAGCTGGGGAACCTGAAAAGCCAGTGGTGTAATTCAAATCCAAAAGCCAGAGGCTTTGATATCAGAGGACAGGAGACAGTGGACATCCAGTTCAAGAAGAAAAATAAATTCGTGCTTCCTCCATTTTTTGGTTCTTTGGGCCCTCAACAAGTTGGTTGATGCCTTCCCACATTGGTGAGGGCAGTTCTCCTTTACTAGGTCTACTGATTCAAACACTAATCTCTTCCAGAACCATCCTCACAGATACACCCAGAAATAATGGTTTACCGGCTACCTGGGCATCCCTTAGCCCAGTCAAGTTGAAACGTAAAATTAACCACACACGTAGATTTCTGAAAATAACATCATTTGCAGTCTATGTTCATGCGTTTTACCATACTAGCATGCCTCATGTACTATTATTTAGTTAATTTTTAAATTTTAAATCAATTCTCCGTTTGATTTTAGTAAATGTATTTAGAAAAGAAATTGTATATCACAATGGTAAATGAAAACCAGGATTACTTGCCATAAGTAGTAAAGATTAATACCCACTATTCAGTTTTAATATTAGTAAATATTAAAACTGGAAATATCTATCCATGCACTGCCTAAAATAGCATGACACATAAAAAATGGGATATGAAGTCATTTACTTTCTGTCATTTAAAAATATAAACAATCGGGGTGCCTGGGTGGCTCAGTGAGTTAAGCCTCTGCCTTTGGCCCTGGTCATGATCTCAGGGGCCTGGGATCGAGCCCCGCATCAGGCTCTCTGCTCTTCGAGGAGCCTGCTTCCCCCTGCCTCTCTGCCTACTTGTGATCTCTCTCTCTGTGTCAAATAATAAATAAATAATCTTTAGAAAAAATAAAATAAAATATAAACAATCTAGTGGCAGTCCAAAAGAGCAATTAAAAAGATCCACTGATATGAATGCTTTGTTTGCCTGATCTCTTTGTAAATCTCAAGATACTAAACTAAAAATTGACAAGGAAAAGGAGATTTGAAAAGGGGGATGATGAGAAAGTTTGTGAAGTGGAAAACAAATCATGAAGTGAAAATCCTTCTAACCTACCAAAAAAGAAACTCAAATATGCACAGAAGAAGCCTGTAAGGAACCAGTAGATTTGCATTAATTTGTACTTCAGAAATCAAAGATGTTAAGAGCAGTGTATACAACCATAAATGAATCATTTAAAAAAACTATTCCTGCTCCTTTCTAAAGCTAATCCTTCCTTATGTACTTTAGTCCACATCACCTCTCATCTGCTCAAGAGTAGCGATCCAAAAAAAAAAAAGAGTAGCGATCCAGAATTTCTCTCCAAAATCATCCATGCTTTCTTATCTACTAGATCCTTTCTATCGGTATTCAAATATACTATGATTCCTGCCATCTAAAAACAAAAAAAAATCTTATGATTATACTTTTTTGACCATTTAGCAGTCAATTTCTTTGGTCATAATGAGAGTTGGCCAGTTACTTCCTCCCATTCTCTGTTAAATGCACTTGAATGAGGACTTTGTTCTCACTGGTCCAGAAACTAGTCAAAATCACCAAAGACCTTTATTTTACAAAGTTCATTAGCCAATTCTTATTACTCCTCCTGCTTGACCTATGAAAACTCAATGTCTCCTGTTGAAATACTTCTTTTGGCTTGCAGAACAACTCTTGTTGTTTTTTTTCCTCTCTCCCTGAATGACTTGTTATTTCCTCTTCTCAATCTCAGTCTCCTATTGTTGGGATGCCCTAGTCTCAGGCTTGCCCTCTTTTCTTTGCAATGTATATTCATTCATTTAGTGATACTATTAAATGTTCTGTTCTAAATACAGTATTTATGCCAAGGATTTTCTAATTTTTATTCTTATCTATCTGTCTCTTTCTAGCTCCAAATTCATATATTCAGATGCCTAACGGACTTCATTTGGATATTTAATCTCAATATCTCAGACATTCTGTCCAAATACATATCTTCCCCTCAAATTTCTAGGTACTCAGAAAACACTTTTTTGATTCTCTTTTCTCTCACATTTCAGAGATAATTCATCAGAAAGTCTTTCAAAATATATCTATATTTTCACAAATATCCAAACAAACTCAATTCCAGACCACCATTTTCTCTCTCCTATATTACTGCAACCTCTCACTGGTTAGCTTCCTCACTGATCAATCAGTATTATTAGTTCAACACAATGCTTCTTTCTTAAAAGGTAAAAATCATTTTCACAAAAATGGAGCTTTGCTTTCAGTTACTATACCTGATTTAATTTGACTCTCTAGGGACAATTGAGTGGCTCAGTTGGTTAAGCATCTGTCTTCAGCTCTGGTCATGATCCTAGGATCCTGGGATAGAGCCCAGTGACAGTCTCCCTACTTAGCAGGGACTCTTTTCTCCTCTCCTTCTGCCTGTCCCACCGCTCATGCTTTCTCTCTCTCTCTCGGATAAATAAAATCTTTTTTTTTTTTTTAAATTGACTCTCCACTGGATTCAGAATTTCAAGGTCAAAAGAGTATAGCCTGGTCCCATTTAGGTATAATGATCCCGCAATATTCTTGGGGCGCCTGGGTAGCTCATTGGGTTAAAGCCTCTGCCTTAGGCTCAGGTCATGATCTCAGGGTCCTGGTATCAAGCCCCACATCTGACTCTCTGCTCAGCGGGGAGCCTGCTTCCTCCTCTCTCTGCCTGCCTCTCTGCCTACTTGTGATCTTAAGTGAAGATAAATGAAATCTTCAAAAAAAATAGTTAAAAAAAATGATCCTGCAATATTCTTGCTATCTTTGTGTAATTCTTTGTCCTCTGTCTAGGAAAAACGGAAAATATGTTTCTAAATAATATAACTAGAGTAATTTTCAGTGACATGCTTATCTAAAAGAAACCATTTATCTTCTATAGTAGCAAATCTTCCTATATATCCAGGAAGCTTAAGTGATATGTTTAATATTTCAGAATATTAGCTCATCTGTGAAGAACCTATGTAGCATTAATGACCTGTAATGGGAACCCCTATTGTTCTGACATGATTAATGGTATAAAAATGTAAACTAAATAAACTGTTTAATTGTATCAACCTTCATGTCTCCAGACTTACATTTTGTCTCCTCTACTATAGAAAAATTGAGGGAAATATATAGACCCATTCTTTGATATCTGACCATAGCTAGCTAGATCCAATAAAATCCTCAAAATACAGCTTTATTTAAAATTAAGGATGTTTTGAGACTGTGGTTTTCTTTTCTTTCTTTCTCAAAAAGTTTCAAATCAAAGGATAGCTCTTTCAGAAGATCTTGGTTCAGTTCCTTTGATTCTTTCTCCCTTCTTAAGAACAGAGTACACTAACTTTATTCCTTTTGCAGCTCTCAGAAGGAAAACAAAGAATTGACACAGTGGATAGGATATAAAACAAACCATCTCATTTTATAAGTACCTGTGTAACCATTTCATTGATATAAATATTGTTTCATTTTCCTAATGGCATTTGTTGATGCAGCAGCATGGCAGAATGCTTAAAATTGTGAGCTCTTGAACCAGTTCCTGTCCTCTTTCAGAAACATCATATACTGTTGTTCTGTTTCACAGGGGTCAGTCATTTTGATCTCTGCCAAATATGATCAGTTTTACTTTGTAATAGATTCATTATGCTCTGAACATATTACTTTAGGTGGACAGTTTTAGTCAACAAGAAATAATACAGTCCATGTAGAAATTTTCTTTTGCATGATTCCCTCCCCGTTATTCCTTCACTCATGTTTATTTTTATATTTTTCATCTCTCAGCCTTCGCAGCAAGATTTAGATTCTCAGTTATTTGACTTCTTCCACTTTTCTGTCAGTGCTGATCATTTTAGATTGAAGACAAATTTTTTGACATCTCCTGTCCGACTAGATCAGAATTAGTAGGTTAGTTGGTTACTCAAAATATTTTAAGTAGGGAATTTTTAAACAAATTCATATAAAATTTATACATCTTGTTTTAATAAAGAGCATAGACATATGTGTTAACTTCCCAACTTTATGATGGAGAGTCAGGCCTCTTCTTTGAATAAGGTCCACTAAACTGAAATTTATCATGGTGTTTTACATAAAGCATACCCATAATGAGCTATAATTTTTCACTTTCAAATGTGTTTAAAAGATTAAGAAGTTAAAGATACTTACAAAGCTGTCTGAGTGAATAGTAATTCTAGATTTTAGAAGTTTTTCTTCCAACCTTTAATAGCTATTTCTAGCACACTAAATTTGACAGAGATTTTTTGGTTGCTTTGTCCTTATCAAGATTTTCCAAAGCGTTCTATTGTTAGTGGACACCATATCTTCTTTATTTTTTTTTTCCTATTTGGAGTCATATTTCATTTGGTTTGCAGAACAATGACTAATTCTGTAATTAAAATTGGGATAAACAGGCTCACGGAACAAACACCTGATTCTTGATTAGAATACAGCTCTAGGGGTGAGCAGGAAGGTTCAGGTATTTTAATCAACAGCTTAGTATTCTAGACATTTCAGCATGTTGTAGATCCCCATGAATAAATTGACTCTGTAGAGTATGTCAATCAATCTTGGGAATGGTTTAGGTGAGATAAATTATACTAGCTTTTATTGAAATTTTAATGGATCATGATGTCATTAGTCTCTTTTTTGTTTCATCTTACCTAAAACCACTTTCAGTAATGAGTTGTGGCAGAAAAAAGAGATAGGGTGAAAGAACCCACATTTGAAACACATAAGTTATTTATATGCCTAAAGTCTTAAACTGGAGTAATATATCCATGCCATATTCAGTGTACTAATTTTTAGGAATATTTATTATTGCCAACAAATGAATGGTGTATCTTAAGATGGATAGAGGGGCACCTGGGTGGCTCAGTGGTTTAAAGCCTCTGCCTTTGGCTTAGGTCATGATCTCAGGGTCCTGGGATCTAGCCCTGCATCAGGCTCTCTGCTCAGCAGGGAGCCTGCTTCCTCCTCTCTGCCTGCTTCTCTGCCTACTTGTGATCTCTGTCTGTCAAATAAATAAATAAATAAAATCTTTAAAAAAAAAATAAAGATGGATAGATAGATAAAGAACATAAAAACTACATATTAGCAGAATAAGAAATGGTACATACTTGTTATTGAATCAATGAAATTTTGATTAATAGCCCAGGGTGATCACAATATTTGTTCTTAATTATTACATCATGTAGTTAGTTAATTTTCTTTTCTTCTTTTCCCTTTCTTTTCTTTTTTCAAATCTCTTGGTAAGTACTCACTTTTGCTTAAATTGTGCTAGTCTTTTTATCTGATGCTGACACTATAACTCATGCTTTCTTGGTTGTAAGCTTACTAGTATACTTTTTATCTCTATTTCATTGGTTATAAATGCATCATAGAAAAATTAGAAGGATTAATGGATGCTCATTGTATTAGTTGCTAGGGAAGCTGTAACTAAGTACCCCAAAGTGAATGGCTTAAACAGAAGAAATGTATTGCCTCACACAGTTTTGGAGGCTAGAATTCCAGGATCAGGATATCATCCGGCTTGGTTCCTTTAGAAGGCTGTGAGAAAACGTATGTTCCAAGCCTCTCTACCTACCTTCTGATGGTTTGCTGGTTATCTTTACTGTTACTTGACTTTAGAAACATCATCCTAATATCTGCTTTCATCTTCACATGACATTCTCCCTGTGTATATCTGTCTCTTCACAGGTATTCTTCTATAGGCTCACCAGTCATATTGGAATAGGGCCCATCCTACTCCAATATGATCTCACCTTAGCTTATGATAATACATCTGCAAAACCCAATTTCCAAATAAGCTCAGGTACTGAGGTACTAGTGTTTAGGACTTCAGTGAATGAATATTTGCAGGATATATTTCAATTGGTGTCACTTTTTATCTTTGAATATAAGAATTTATAGAGAAATTCAAAAAATGAAAATTTAGCTAGAAGAAATTGTCATGCACTAATTTAACACCTTCACTATCTATTCCATAAGTGAGGTAAGAACCTATATTACCAGGACACAAGAATTAAAATCAAAATAATATCATGACCTAACAGAAATTTACATGGTTAAAAGCAGTAGATTTTTAAAATCTAATTTCCTCATTCATAAGAAAGACAGAAAATCTTCCTTCTGACTTCTGCTTCATTTAGAATTACATTTAAGAGTTATAAACAGGTTTGGTGCTTGGGTGGCTCAGTTGGTTAAGCTTCCAACTCTTGGTTTTGAAGCTCAGGTCCTGATCTGGATCCTGGGATTGAACCTGCCTGTGTAGGGCTCTGCTCTCAGCAGGGAGTCTGCTTGAAGATTCTCTCCCTCTGCTACTCCTCCAGCTTGTGTGTGCGCACACTCTTTCTTAAAATAAATAAATCTTTTTTTAAAAGAGTTAAAAACAAATGAAATTTTCTCTTCATCATCAATATCTCCAGATTCCACCTTCTTAATATGAATTGTCCATTTTTTCATTGTCTATACTCTCTTCCTATGTATGCCTACATAAATAATTTAATTATAAAATATATGGTTCTTTCCCCTCTTCAGCAATGTTCACATAAATCTAATATCCTCTTTAAAACACAGAGTACTTTAGTGATCATGTTTTCTTGTTTCTGTTTACCATCTGGAGGTTTTCAACATTTCTTCTTCTACGTCTCATCTTACATTGTATATTTGCTTCCTTTCTTTTTTAGTTGTATTTGAAACTGATTTGTAAGAATTTCATTTGTTAATTATTCAAGTTTTTTTTTTTAAGATTTTATTTATTTAATTACTCAAGTTTTAATATGATTTTCCTGTTACTCATTTTGGAAATTTATTTTATTTTATAATTAAATTTTCTCAAATTAAGTTGTATAAAATTTTTATCTCTGGGTGTTATGATATTTATAATACACTGTATTTTTCAGAGTTTTTGGATGGATTTTGAAGTAAATGGGCAATGGTGAGAACTGATGTAGGAATAGCAATTAGATCAAATAATCTAATTTAGACATTTTTAGAAATATTTTTTTCTTCAAAATCATATAAACAAAATCTTATCCCATCTTTATAATTTTTAAATGCCTCCTTTTAGTGTTAAGAAAATTATAGCTAATAATATAGGGTCCCAAAGAGCACTTATTTGCATTTGTTACCCCCTCTAGAGATCAGCTCTTGCCATTATAACTCAATCAAAAATCAAGTTAAGCCTCTTGACATAATTGGAAGTTTCAAAGTGATCTGAAGAGCACAATTTTCTGTTACATATGTCAAAGCTAGATGGGAAAAATACCATGGGAACAGAAAGGTCAAGGGCTAATCCACTCTAAAGTCATTAAAGATCATATTTAAATTGCTTCGGAAACTTCAAGGTTTTTTAAGCCTTCATCAAGTTTCCCACCAAAACAAGGTGCCTCTGACATGACAGCTGCTCTAGACAAAAAAGGAAGAGAGTTCCTTTTTTCTTTCATGCTGAAATGGATCTTTGGTTTTCAAAGTTTATTTTTTCATGCAAATATTTGTATTATACAAATTTAGTTAAATTTTAAAACAAATTTGTACTGTGTCATAATAGGATTTTTTAAAAGTCTAAATGAGCCTATTTCAAATGGCATTTTATAAGACTGTATTTGTAAAACTATTTGTAGCAGTTTGCACAATGCCATCATATAATGTTGAAGGAAATGAGATCCCCATTTATCCTGAGTATATCACCACTATTCAAGATCTAGATCATTGGATTAGTTATATAGAGAATTTAGGCTACCAATGAGCATATTTTTAACAAATTATCCAGATAAGATAATTATTTTTTTCACTTCATTTTGGCATTGGAAGCTTATTTTATTTTAAGACATTATCATAATCATTAAAATGTGCTATAGGGATGCTATAATCAAAACAGTGTTGGACAGACACACATACATATCCACAACACCGTAGGTAAATTGATAGAAAAAAAAATAAGGTGCATAAACATATCTAAATATGTATATACTTATGCATTTACTATGTAAAAAAATCTGCATTTATTTCAAAGGGAAAATAAATGTATAACTAATGGTTTTAGCAGAAGATAAAAATAAGGGAAACAATAAATCTATGAGACAATATGCAGCTTGGAAATGAAAAATGCCAGTATGACCAGATGCTCTTTTATCCATTATTTAGACTGTTGATTGTTGCAGTATTATTCACAATAACCAAGATATGGAAACAAACTAAGTGTCCACAGATAAATGGATAAAGAAGATGTGACATACATATCTGTATATCTGTATAGACAGAGAGAGATAATGGGTATATAGAGAGATAATGGAATTTTATTCAGCCCTGAGAAAGAAGGAATTTCTCACAAGATGGACAGACTTTAAGGACATCATACTAAGTGAAATAAGTCAGAGAAAAACAGATACTTTATAATATCACTCATATGTGGAATGTAAGAAAGCTGAACTTATATAGTAGAATGGGGCAACAAGAGGGCGAGGGCGGCCAGATTGGGTGGTGTTGATCAAAAGATACAAATTCCAGGTATAAGACAAATGAGTTCTGGGGATCTGATGTACAGCATGGTAATTTTAGTCAACACTACTGTATTGCATGCTTGAAAGTTGCTGAGAGAGTAAATATTAAATGTTCTCATTGCAAAAAAGAAATGAAAATTAAGTAGCACAATGGAGGTATTTGCTGACACTATGGAAGTAGGTAATTACAAGTGCTTCCTGAAACTCATTCCCCCTGCTAATTGCTAACATTTTGCAATATATAAGTGTATTAAATTAATATGTTGTACATTTTAAACATATACAATGATATATGGCCATTTTAACTCATTAAAGTTGAAAGAATTAAGATAACAGCCTAAATAAAACAGATTGCCCTCCTTAATATGGGTAGATCTCATCAGATCAGTTGAAGGCCTAAAGAAAAGGGTGACCCTCCATCAAACAAGAGGGGATTCTTCCTGTCTGATGATCTATGAGCTGGGACTTCACCTTTCTTCCCGCCTTCGAACTCAAACAGAACAGCCTTTTTGGGTTTCAAGCCTGCTGCTGTATGAAATGCAGTTACACCGTTAGCTTTCCTGGTTCTCTGCCTTTGGACTTGACAGGACTATACTGTTGGCTTTCCCAGGTCCACAACTTGGAAACATCCTTCAGATTAGGAGACTTGCCATCATCCGTAATCATATGGACCAGTTCTTTATGATACACCTTTTTCTGTATTTATGCATATGTGGGTTTTTGTTTGTTTGTTTGTTTCTCTAGAGAACCCTGACCAACACAACCATTTTTTTAATTTATTATTTTTTTTATTTACTTGATAGACAGATCACAAGTAGGCAGAGAAGCAGGCAGAGAGAGAGGAGGAAGCAGGCTCCCCGCTGAGCAGAGAGCCCGATGCGGGGCTCGATCCCAGGACCCTGAGATCATACCTGAGCCGAAGGCTCAGGCTTAACCCACTAAGCCACCCAGGTGCCCCCAACACAACCATTTTTAAAAAATGAAGCAAGAAGGATTAACTAAAAATTCAAGTAGAGTTCACATCTATTAGGGACAGGGAGGTGGGGACACACAGGGGACTAAGCTCATGACAGGGCTCTGTTGCTTCATCTGGGTGGTGAACATGATGTTCACCTTATTATTAGCCTTTAAAATGTACTTTTATTATATGTTCTTAGTTACAACATTAAAAAATAATAAAATAAAACAATAATACCAAGTGTTGGTGAGGTGGAAGAGACTAATAATCTTAAAAACTACTGGTGTAAGCATATGTAAAGTTTGCTGATGCATTTGTTGAAGGACACTGGAAGCTCTAATAAAATGTAAAATATGCCTACACTTTAACATAGCAGTCTAACCCTTAACCCTTAAGACTTTGCCCTTCTGAAATAGATGTGGCAGTAAATAAGAAGGTATGACAATAGTATTCATTGCAACATTATTTGGAGTGACAAAAACTGGAAACAATAATGACCACCATTAGAAAAACTGAACAAATCATTCAATATCCATATTATATAGTTATTATATATAATATATATGTTTTAATTGTTTAGATCTTTAGATACTGAACCAAAAAGCCAGTAGCTACAAGATATTATTTAGAGAGAGAAAAAAAATGTTTAATGTGTGTAGTGTGATGTCATTTTATAAGAAGCAGGTTGGGAGAACAATAGGTAATGAATGGAGTGTATCGCTATGTTTAAGGCGGGTTTATGGTACCTAAGTTTATTTTAAGTCAAATATAAAAAGATCTAAACATCTGGATTGGTTTAACACTCTATATTGCTGTCATGCAGACAATTTGTTTAAGAAGTTAATGTTTTAGACAGGAGAAACAGAAGTAAATTATTTGCTCTGGGCACACTGATTTTCAAAAGGAAAAGTTCAAGTGCTAAAATGGGAAGTAGGTGACTACAAGTGCTTCCTAAAACTCAGTTCCCCTGCTAATATCCAGAAAAGGTATGTGCTTCTCTTCAGCAATATCTCTGACCAGAAGGTAAGCAGTGGTAGAAGAGAGAAGATCCACAGCATATCACAAATTCCCCCTTTCCTCTTAAATTCCTGCTTACCTGAGGAAAAATCATCCTTTTTCCTAGATAGAATGATAATGTGGCATATTACTGCATATTTCTAATAGTCCT
>ML093393.1:34712-87090 GCA_003697995.1 Taxidea taxus jeffersonii | reverse complement strand
GATTTTATTTATTTGACAGAGAGAGAGAGAGATCACAAGTAGGCAGGAGGCAGGCAGAGTGAGAGGAGGAAGCAGGCTCCCCGCTGAGCAGAGAGCCTGATGCGGGGCTCGATCCCAGGACCCTGAGATCATGATCCGAGCTGAAGGCAGAGGCCCAACCCACTGAGCCACCCAGGTGCCCCTCCACCCTCACTCTTTTTTTTTTTTAATTATATATTAGAGAGAGAGAGAGAGAGTGCAAGCTCAGGCAGACAGAGTGGTAGGCAGAGGCATTGGGAGAAGTAGGCTCCCTGCCAAGCAAGGAGCCCGATGTGGGACTCGATCCCAGGACGCTGGGATCATGACCTGAGCCGAAGGCAGAGGCCCAACCCACTGAGCCACCCAGGCGTCCCTCCACCCTCACTCTTAATAAGAGAAGCACGAATTGAACTGCACTGAGATTCCAGTTTTCATCTGTCAGAATGGCGGAAGTCCCCACGCTGGATAACAGACTGAGCCGGTGAGGCTACGGGGAAAAAGGTGCTCTTGGTACCTTCAGGAGGGTAAACCGGTCTTCCTGCAGAGAGCGCACTGCCGATATCTGTCACAATCACAAGAGCATACACCTCTGACCAAACACTTCTGCTTCAGGGAATTTTTCCTACAGATAAAATTCACATGCATGCAAATGATACACGTGAAGTCCGATCAAGGCATTCACTGCTTTATTAAATGGCTTGCTGGGTGACTGGGGCAAATCCTTTGCTCTCGGAGTCTCAGTTTACTCCTCTGTCAAACAGGATCACAGTCTCTAGCTTTATTTCCCTCTAAAAGGGCCGAGAGATTTCAACTAAGTGAGGTACGGGATGTGGAACAGCCTGGCAAACTGTAAAGTGCTGTAACTGTGTATGAGGAGCCGGGACTGTCAGGGAGAGGGGGCGGGGGAGGCGCTTCTCCAAACCCCAGCATGTGCCTGATTGAGGTGGCCGGGAGGGAGACCCTCCTTTCTGGAGTACCCAGGGGCAGCTCTGCTGGGAGGAAGGGGTGGGGTGGGTGAGCAGTACTGACTCCCTCCATCTCCCCTAGCCCTCTGTGTACCTCCACAAGTTCAATGTATGTCCTTGTAGCAGGAGCAGAGGCCCAAACGTAAATTAGACAGTTATTCATCTCACAGTTCACAGGCAGGCAGGCCAAGACCCTGACATGCAGAGAGAACATCACGATGCAGCGTGACACGTGACAAAATAAGACATATACTGCTGCGATACCCAGCCTGAGTGTCAGATGGGTGGGAGAGGGCTCTGATGTCAGAAAGTGACTTTCAGCTCTGCCTCTTCCCAGCTGTGGGGCCCAGGAAGGTTATTTCTCTCTCTCAGAGCCTCAGTCTTCTCAGCTGTATGGTGAATCAGGATTCTATGACCTTTTTTTTTTTTTTTTAAATATTTTTATTTATTTATTTATTTGAGAGAGAGAGTATATGTGCACAAGCCGGGGTGGGGGGAGAGACAGAGGGAGAGTGAGAAGTAGACTCACCACTGAGCAGGGAGCCCAATGTGGGGCTTGATCCCAGGATGTTGAGACCATGACCTGAGCTCAGGGCAGATGCTTAACCAACTGAGCCACTCAGGCGCCCCAGGATTCTATGACTTTTGCATTAGAAATACTTAGTATTGTGCCTTGAGCTGTCACACGAGCTGTCTAGACTCTGTATTATTATAAGTAGTAGTAGTAGTGGTGGTGGTGGTATAAAGAATCACAAGAAAGCAGATGGCACCTAGGCAAAGCCATGAAGGTCAAGCATGGGTTCTGGCAGGGGGTAGGAGCCAAATACATATAGAGTTGATGAATTCGCTTTGTGTACAAGGCAGGGAAACAGGAGGCAGAGGGACCTGCAGTTGCAGAGCACAGGGGATTCTGGTCTCACCTACAAACCAATGTTATGACTCACTTCCACATATTCCTTTCTTCCTTTCCTTTCCGTTTTTTTTTTTTTTTTAAAGATTTTATTTATTCAGGGGCACCTGGGTGGCTCAGTGGGTTAAAGCCTCTGCCTTCAGCTCAGGTCATGATCCCAGGGTTCTGGGATGGAGCCCCACATCAGCTCTCTGCTCAGCGGGGAGCCTGTTTCCCTTCCTCTCTCTCTGCCTACTTGTGATCTCTGTCAAATAAATAAATAAAATCTTTAAGAAAAAGATTTTATTTATTCATTTGTCAGAGAGAGAAAAAGAGCAAGCAAGCACAAGCAGGGGGAGCAGCAGGCAGAGGAAGAAGCAGACTCCCCACTGAGCTGGGAGCCCGATGTGGGACTTGATCCCGGGACCCTGGGATCATGACCTGAGCCGAAGGCAGATGCTTAACTGACTGAGCCACCCAGGTATCCCCCACATATTCCTTTCAATTCAACCCTGTATCCTGGGTGGGAAGAAGCTTAAAATTACTTGATGACAAGCCAAGGTTGGACAAACATCCCACTATACAAAGGACTCTGGCTCCTCCGTGGGTGACTGTGTAAATATCCATGCCACCATGCTGAGTCAGAATGTGAGACTGGAAATCTGACAGTAACAGTAATAAAGATAATACTTACAGAGAGCGTTCTATGTGCGAAGCCCTGCTCTAGGTGCTATATGTGATTTCATGCTCACAAAAACTCTATGAAGCAGGTATTTTTAAAAGTTCCCCTTTACAGATGAGGAAACTAAAGATCAGGGAGGTGAAGTAACTTGCTTAAGGTCACACAGCTGGTGAGTGGTGGAGCCTGGATTCAAACAGAGGCAGTCTGGTTCCAGTGTACCACCCAACTCTTTTTTTTAAGATTTTGTTTATTTGACAGACAGATCATAAGTAGGCAGACAGGCAGGCAGAGAGAGTGGGGGAAGCTGGCTCACCGCTGAGCAGAGAGCCTGATGCAGGGCTCGATCCCAGGACCCTGGGATTGTGACCTGAACTGAAGATAGAGGGTTTAATCCACTGAGCCACCCATGTGCCCCCCAGTGTCCCAACTCTTAGCCACTACCTCCTAGATGACCTCTACCTTTCATACCTGGAAATTTCTGCTAGCAAGTTGTGACAAGATGCTCAGGGAGCTTGTGACAATGTAACAATCAACCTTTGGGGTGCCTGGGTGGCTCAGTCGGTTAAGCATCTGACTTGATTTCGGCTCAGGTCATGACCATGAGATGGAGCCCCATGTTGGGCTCTGCACTGGGCATGGAGCCTGCTTAAGATTCTCTCTCGCTCTGCTCCTCCCCTCACAAACACCCCACCCCCCCAAACAGTTAAACTTTGTTGTTACAAAAATATAAAAAGTTGTTAGGATTCTCTACCAATTCGATGTGGGTTTTCAAACCAGATGCTCTTAAGCAAATGCAATAGCTCCCAAAACACAAAACGTAATTAGTGAGAAAGAAAGAGTGTGAGTGTGTGTGTGTGTGTGTGTGAGAGAGAGAGAGAGAGAGAGAGAGAAGCTGACACAAATAGCCGAAATAAATTTAGCTTCCAGTGACATTGTGGATGTTCAGTTATCAGGGCGGAAGCAAAAGCAGCAAGGGAAGACAGATGCCTGCCTTCAAGTCATTGGCTCGGCCCGAGCTCTGGGAGTGCTGCTTCCAGGCCATGTCCTAGAAATGATCTGGGACTTGTGGACCATTCTGTTCATGTCACCCCAGCTGGAGACCCCAGGGTCTCCACCCAGGGTTTCCACCACATTCACTCACTCACCTCACCATGACTCTGTTTCCTAAGCATTTCTAGAACTCAAACTGGCACTACCCCCACCCCCCAAATCCTGTGCCCCACTGCAGTCTGGCGACCACCTCCCCAGCCTCCTTCCTGTTCTCCCTCCCGCCCATCACTGACTCTGCCAGGAGCTCTTTGTGAAGCCTAGACCTGACTGTATCCCCCAGTCTGGCTTAGAAAGCCCTGGGACTGGACTGTCCCGCAGCCGTTACACAGGAACTGAGGTCACTGCTGGTGGGCGTATAAACTTATACAACCTCTAGAGTGCGTAATTTGGTAAGATCCATCTACATCAAACATGCGCGTGGCCTCTGACCCAGCAAATCAATTAAAAAAAAATCCTACAAATGCAAACAAGTGTGAAGTAACAAACATATAAGAAGATGAATTTCAGCATGGCTTGTCATAGCAAAAGACTGATACCCATCTGAACAACCTGTGGAGAACTCTAAATCAGAGGTTCTCACATGAACACCCAGAAGAATTGTTAGGAGGCCGTGTGAACACAGACTGCCAGGCCCACCTTGAGTTTCTAACTCAGAATCTGCGTTTCTAACCAGCTCCCAGGTGAGGCTGTGGCCATTGCTGCTGGTCCAGCGATCACACTCTGAGACCAGAGCTCTAAACAAATTGTGGAACACAGGCTGGATCCCACAGAGCTGTCGGAGAACATGACTACTCCGTACGCACGGATATACTGATCTCCAACATATACTTGGTGAAAAGAGCCAGGTGCCAAAAAGTGGATTTATAACAAAATCTAAGTTATACTGCAAAAATGCAGGGAAAGCATATGCTTATTTATTTGTAAAGGCACAGAAATTCTTGGATATCCAGGAAACAGGTAACAGGGGCTGCCTCTGGGGAGGGAAGTTGGGTAGCTGGGTGGGACGGAGGCTTTCACGATGCCCTCTGCACCTCTGGAATTCTATACCACAGGCATGTGTCACTTACCCTCCCTGACATAAAATAATGAGGCAGATCTGCAGGTATGGACAGGAAAATGACCATGACACAGCGTTAAAAAAAACCAAAAACACATCAAATTGCAGAGCAGTATGTACTATAAAATAAATTTACATCTGTGTATACACACATGCACACACACACATTTATATATACACAGAAAAGTTCTGTAAGATTATACACCAAAGAGCTAACTGGGTTCCTTCAAGGAGTGGTACTGAGGAGGCTTTTCCTTTATACTTCTGCATGGCTTGGAATTTTTTTTTTACAAGTGCAAGTGTGTGGTCATTTTGTAGTTATGAAGATGAACTACTGTGTTGCCTTCAGGATTCTATCATGCAGAAAGGCTGCAGGCTGCCTGAACATCTTTCTATTATGGCCTCCAGGGCCCTGCCCTGGGGGCTCGCATCACACTGCTTGCTGCCCCTCTGAATGCACCCTGCAAAGCCATGCCTCCCTCTCTCCTGTTCTGCCTGCTGAACTTTTGCCCATCGATGCAAAGGCAGCTACGGCCTCCTCTGGAAGGCATATCAGAATTCGGTTTAGTTGGCAGCTTACATATCTGTTTCTCTGTGGGGCACTGAGCTCTGGGAAGACAAGGCCTGGCCTTCGTTGTCCCAGCACCCCTGGTACCCAGCCCAGGGCCTGGCACAGAGCAGAAGCCCAGTCCAGTTGGCTAAGGGGCTCCTCTGAGTTACAGGCCAAGGGCCTTTGAAGTAATCTGATCCCCAGCTATTGCTTGGGTTGGGATTTGCTCCCTTCTGGGAACACAGGTCTCAGAGAGGGATGGGCACCCCTCTAAGACTGCTCCTCCCACGGCTACTTCTTCCCAACGTACTCCTGGATGCTCCACCTTCTTCTCCCCACGATTTCACAATTTGCCCTGCCTGTTATGGACAACTTGGCTGCAGGGAGAATTCTGTCCTCACATGCCCTCTCTCAGCTGGCTTTACGGTCTAACACTGGTGGGAAATCAAAACTCCTGGGCCCCCACATTAACTTTTCTCTCTCCTTGCCACATGACTGGGAAACATGACTCAGGGTAGAAAGAGGGAGTTGTTGGCTTTTTTCCCCCTAGGCCCAAATGCCACTTGTGTGGGTCTTTAGAGGCACATATATCAAGGACAGCCCTGGACTAGGTTTAGCAACACCTAGTTCTGCCCCTTATTGGCAGAGGGATCAGGAACAGTCATTTCTTTGACCCTCAGTTTCTTTCTCTGTAAGACAGGGAAAATAAAACTGGTTCCATCTGCAACATTCAGTTGCTAGGAGAATCAAAGACGGTGAAGGCTTTGTAAATTTCAGAACATCTTGGTTATTGGTGGTGGGTCTGGCTGTCTGCAATTTCATGCAGCCTACAGGAGATGGTGGGCAAGGTATTCTAGAGGCCATGGTGGATGGAGAGCTCTCTTCTATGCACACCCTCTGTTCCCGCCACACCAGAGCTTTGGCCAACTCGTCAGCTGTCTTTTTTCTTTAAAGATTTATTTATTTGAGGGGCGCCTGGGTGGCTCAGTCATTAAGCACCTGCGTTCGGCTCAGGTCATGATCCCAGCGTCCTGGGATCGAGCCCCACATCAGGGGTGGGGGGAGCTCCACGGGAAGCCTGTTTCTCCCTCTCCACTTCCTCTGCTTGTATTCCCTCTCTGTCTCTCTCTCTCTCTGTCAAATAAGTAAATAAAATCTTAAAAAAAAGATTTATTTATTTGAGAGCAAGAGAGAGGAAGAGGGAAAGTGCACAAGCATGAGCAGGAGGGGCAGAGAGGGAGAAAACCCCAAGGAGATTCCATACTCGGTGCAAAGATGGACGCAGGGTCGATCTCACAACCCTGGGATCATGATCTCAGCAGAAAGTAAAAGCCAGACACCTGAACTCTGCTTAGAACAAAATGGAAAGGCAAATAGGGCCATCTAAGCCCTGATTATTTCCCTTTGTGTCTGCCCAAAGAAGGACCCAACAGAGAGTTCTCTGATCTTGGGTAAGGAAGGTGGTAGACCTCAAGTTGTGTAATGGTTTGAAAACCTGCACTTGAGCAGTTTCAAAAGTGACAGCTGCCTTGCGGACCTGCCCTCTTTGGGTAAGACGACTTCCGCTTAGGTTCAGCTTCAGGTTTTGGTGGGGGAGGAGCTACAGATTAGGAGGGGAGAGGGTGCCAGGAAGTGAGAAGCAATCGGTTCAAGGGGCTTGAGAGAGCTTAATAGGGAAGAAGATGGAGAGCGGGGGAGTTGATGGGGTACTCCCAGGTGTCCAATGGGACATATGTTGAGGATGATCAGGAATGGGTCTGGCCTGGTTTCATAAGAGAGCCCAACAGCAGCTCAGATGCTCAGTAGGTGAGCTCAATTTGGTGGAGGGACTGTCTTAGGGAGCACAGAGAGAAAAGCTACTTCAAGGTAGGGTCAGGGTCTGGGGGGTGGGAACAGGGTGAGGAGTTGGGAACAGGGTCTGGGCTCAGGCTGAGACAGGTCCAAGACTAGGAGTGTCTACCAGTCAGGAAGACCAAATCAGCGAAAGAAGGGGTCTATGCTTGGTTAAAAAGAGAGGCACTGTGGTGCCAGGTTCTGAGGGGCTGGTTGAGTGAAACTGGTCTGAGAAGTGAAGCAAAAAACTGGTGCCTGAGCTGCGCCTGTATCCTTGGTTTAATTTTTTTGAGGTGGCTCAAGGGCCTGATCTGGAGGTTTTAGAAGAGTACACTACGGGTCACAGATTCCAGCTAGACAGGTGTCACAGTTTCAGGATGCCAGAATTTGCCCTAGGGTGGATGAGGCAGGGTTCCGAACGGAGGAATGACAGGGGGCTGTACCACTCAGTTGTCAGGACCAGCGCCCCATCACGTACAGACGGGGATTGACCCAGAACCCAAGAAGTGGTGTCCCATATGGGATACGCAGCTAGAGCAGAGGGTGGGGCCGGCCTAGCTGGGTCCAGCAGGCTCAGAATAATACACTGCCCGAATCCCGGTGTGAGACTGACAGTGTTTGCAGCATGACGGACAGAGGGAGGGATGGGTCAGGGTCCGAGTGGGAGCAGAAGCCGGTCCCTGTGAGGGGAGGTGCCAGATCCCGGAGCACCCAGGGCCAGCTCCCGGATGTGGGCTCGGGATGGGGAAGCGGTGGTGATCCATACCGTGAAGGGTCAGTGTCTGGGGAGAGGAGGTGTCTGTCCCTCCGAGGACGGGAAGGAGGGTCCGTGTCAGTCGTGTCCCAGGTGGGAGATGGAAAGCGCGCGCGGTTTTGCCTCCGACCCTACCTTGCCGCGGGCACAGCGCACCGAGCGCAGGGCACCGAAGAAGATGGGCAGCAGCGCCATGAGCAGGAGGCTGCCGTAGGCCAGCGCGATGCCCTCGGGCGTGGAAGGCGGCCGCGTCGTGCCGTTGGCTGCGCCGCCTGCCTCCGCGCTGCCGTTGTGCGGGTCGCTGAGGGCCGAGTCCATGGCGACGCTGCGCTCGGGGTCCGACTCCAGCTCCGGCCGCCGCAGCCGAGACGCAGACGGGAAGACAGGCGCTGCGGAGAAAAGCCACGTTCCCTTAAAGAAACAGGAAGTGACGTCCTGCCCTCGCCGGTCCGCGCCGCGCACGCGTGCGCGTTCACGTCTCCCCGCCCGCGCGCCCTCTAATGGTAGCGGAGGGCCGGGCGTTCAGTTGCTAAGCAACTCGCGATGGGTCGGGAAAGGAACCCCGAGACCACTGGGTGGGGCATCCATCCGGAGGGAGACCTGAGTATCCCATACACCCGTCCCGGCCGACTTCCTCAATCGTCTGTTCCTCTCCCAAGACCTCAACCTGATAACTCAGAATTTGTTCATTCATGTATGCATGATTCATCCGATATTTAATTGTTCCTTCACTCCTTAAATATTTGAGTATCCCATTATATGTCAGACGCTGCCCTAGGCTCTGGGGACACAGAGAGGAACAACACAGGCAAAAGTCCGTCCCTATACTCGTGAAGCTTGCACTTTCAGTGCAGTGGTAGGGGAAGGGGTTGGGAAGACAATAAAATGAAGAAAATAAATAAAAATAGGGAGCCTGTAGGATATTCGTGTGTACTTATGTATTCTGTAGTATGTTAATGGACATAAATAATTCAGACAGACCTCCCTCTCTAGAAATCTAGTTCACTTCTGCATTTAGCTTGGGCCAGGGGACAAAAATCAGGGGGTTGGCTACGCAGATGGGAAGTCCTGGGGAGTTTCCAGTGTATAGGTATCTAGGGCTAAGGAGAAGGTGTGGGCAAGAGTAATCTGAACTTGGGCACAGACCCATGCTGTCTGGGGCTCCTGGCTACCCTAGTTACAACGGCTACCCTAGTTACAAGCTGGAGGAAGTATGTGGCGGGCAAACTGAGAAAATGGCACCGTGCAGACACCTGGCACTGGAGAAATTTTGGGCCAAGTAGTGGAGAGAAAATCAATGCTCTCCAGGAACCCAGGAAGTAAGCCAACCTGAAACCAGGAAAGGAAGGTCCATTCCTCTTCCAATGTCTCTTTAGTACCGTATAGTAAAAAAGCTTAACTATGTCAGCTGGAAAAAGAGAAGTGCTTAGAAGGCCCAGTTCCATTAATACAGAGCAGGCAAAAAGAGTGGATTTAGAGCTGAAGATGCAATAAGTTGATAAATGACACAGATGGTATAAAATCACATGGCCTGGTCCAAGCTTGACAGGAGGTGAGGTGGGGTTGGAGCATGGGAGTCATGGTGAGGGCAGACAAAGATAAGGAGTCAGACTATAAGAGTTCTGTTTTGTTTTTGTTTTTAGAGGGCAGGGATAGAGGGAGAGGGAGAAAGAACACCTTTTTATTTGTTTAAGATTTTATTTATTTATTTGATGGAGAAAGACACAGTGAGAGAGGGAGAAGCAGGCTTCTTGCTGAGCAGGGAGCCCAATGTGGGGCTCGATCCTAGGACCCCATGATCATGACCTGAGCTGTAGCCAGACGCTTAACAACTGAGCCACCCAGGCACCCTGAGAGAGAACATCTTAAGTGGGTTCCACATCCAACAAGGAGCCCAAGGGAGGCCTCCAAGTGTGGTTCAATCTCACAATCCTGGGATCATGACCTTGGCCGAAAACAAGAGTCAAGTCACTTAACTGACTGAGCCACCCAGGTGCCCCAGACTATAAGAGTTTGAATAATAGGTTGTTTGGGGGCACCTAGATGGCTCAGTTGGTTAAGCGTCTCTTTTTTTTTTTCTAATTTTTTTTTAAAGCGTCTCACTCTTAATCTCGGTTCAACTCTCAATCTCAGGGTTGTGAGTTCAAGCCCCACATTGAGCTCCATGTTGGGCATGGAGCCTACATTTAAAAAAAAGAAAGAAAGAGTTGTTTGCCTAGTATGTGCCAGACATTGAACTAGTAACTTCATGTGTGCATAGGTGTGTGTGTGTGTTATCTCCATAACATTAGTAAGAGATGACTGGTCCCATTTTACAGATGAGGAAACCGAGCCTCACAGAAGTAAGCTAAACTAGCCAGCCCAGGTTACACAGTCAGAAGTGGAACAGGAGCCTCTTGAACTCAGGTCTGTGGGACTCCAAAGCCTTTGCTATTTGCAACATTCCAGCTACATGGGAGGCTAAGGAGTATGGATCAGAATAACTTAGTTCTGGGCAGACGGTGTCCAGTTTCAGGCTGTGTTTTTCAATAAGCTGCACATGACCGGAATGAATGGATGAAGGCAGTGTGCCTGATGAATTCACCCATCAATAATTCAAGCCAAGGATTCACCCAGCAACCAGGCCTCACGGCTCTGTGCCTCCTTATGAGAGAGGACATGATTGGAAACTGGAGATAGTCCTGCTTCCCCCGTGGCTAAGCATTTGATTTAGTTTGCTCTGAGGCAGATCTGGCCATCACTCTTTACATTGCAGAGTGGGAGATTGTGAATATGACCCAGGGAACTAAGGGGGTGACCCAAGTTCAGAAAGATCCTGTCAAGGCCTCTGGGGGCTTGGATTTCTGGCTTGGAGCAGACCTGTCTTTTTTTTGTTGTTGTTGTTATTTATGGGGCACCTGGGTGGCTCAGTGGGTTAAGTCTCTGCCTTCGGCTCAGGTCATGATCTCGGGGTCCTGGGATAGAGCCCCACATTGGGCTCTTTGCTAGGCAGGGAGCCTGCCTTCCCCACTCTGCCCCTGCCTGCCTCTCTGCCTACTTGTGATCTCTCTCTGTCAAATAAATAAACAAAATCCTAAAAAAATAAGTGTTATCTATTTTTTTTAAAGATTTTATTTATTTATTTATTTGAAAGAGAGAAGGAGAGGGAGAGAGAGAGAGAGCATGAGAGGGGGAAGGGCAGAGGGAGAAGCAGACCCCCTGCTGAGCAGGGGGGCTCAAGCAGGGTCTCTTGATCCTGGGACTCCAGGATCATGACCTGAGCTGAAGGCAGTTGCTCAACCAACTGAGCCACCCAGACACCCCAGACCTGTCTTTTTTTTTTTTTTTAAGATTTTATTTATTTATTTGACAGAGAGAGAGAGAGAGAGATCACAAGTAGGCAGAGAGGCAGGGGGAAGCAGGCCCCCTGCCGAGCAGAAAGCCCGACACAGGGCTCAATCCCAGGACCCTGGGATCATGACCTGAGCTGAAGGCAGAGGCTTTAACCCACTGAGCCACCCAGGCGCCTCCCCAGACCTGTCTTGATATTGTCTTAAAACGGATGAGATCGCCTGCAGGTGGGTATCCTGTGGCTTTAACCACTGAAGCCTCCTATATAGGTTACTTTCCCAGAGGATGTCTGAACTGAACTGAGGTCAAGAATGGAGCTTGTTTAGAGCCTGGGATAGTTAAATTACCAAATACTTGTTCCAGAAAAGGATGGGTCCCCACTCTCCTATTCACTTGTTCCTATATCCGGTCACTGTGAATGGATTTCAGATTTTCCAACCTTTTTCCCACATATGCTCACACACATATTCACCCACACTTACACATACTATTAAATGTTTAATTATTCCTGAAAATAACAAGCAAAGATCATGAATGGATGCTGAAACTGTTATAAGGTTGAGGAACAGGATTGCCATACAGTCTTAGAGCGTCATGCCACAGATTACCTGCTAATTACAAAAGGAAGAAGTTTCCTTTATGATTGAGTGACAAAACAGGAAAGGATGGGTTGGGACAAAATGACAAGCTGTGATGGGACGCCTGGGTGGCTCAGTTGGTTGAGCAGCTGCCTTCGGCTCAGGTCATGATCCCAGTGTCCTGGGATCGAGTCCCGCATTGGGCTCCTTTCCTGGCAGGGAGCCTGCTTCTCCCTCTGCCTCTGCCTGCCACTCTGTCTGCCTATGCTTGCTCTCTCTCTCTCTCTCTAACAAATAAATAAAAATCTTAAAAAAAAAAATGACAAGCTGTGCTATGATGTGCGGAACACGTCATCTGTGTGGTCTTCTTGCCAAACATGTTTGACCTACACCTACTCAGGAAGGAACATCAGAAAATTCAGAAAAAAATACAGACTATGGAACGTCTACAAGACAACTAGCCCGGCCTCTTCAAAAACATCAGCGCCTCGGAAAAAAAAAAAAAAATCCCCATGGGGATTGTTGCAGATGAAAGGAGACAAGTGTAAAGTACCATCCGTGATTGGACTCTGGGTCACAACCTTTTAAAATAGGCTGTAAAGAAAATTTTCAGATGAACGGGGAAATTTGAGTACGGGTTGTTTGGGTGTCACTGTATTGTGACTGTAGGACCTTGCTAATCAAGGTGCAGCATCCAGGTTCCCCCCCATCAGCATCCCCTGGGAGCCTGGAAGCAATGCAGAATCTCCCCTCCACCCAGGACCTTCTGGAATTCCAGCAGATCCACATGCACACTCGGTCTCGGAAGTGCTGGTGTAGGAGAAGCTCCATATTTGTGGGTGATCCACGTCTGCCTCGGGGCCCAGGTAGTCCCATGTTCTTGATCCTGGTGAGAGATGAGAGAATGGGCAGGCAAGTAGCAAAACGGTGTGCCTGTTTACGGTTCTTATTACCTGCTGAAGTCACAGGGCCCTCCGTATAAGTGCTCAGCCAGTATTTGTGAACATATGGTTCTCTCCACCCAACCTTCACTTTCTCACCCCACAATCCCTCACAGCTTGAGTCACATGTCAGCTCGGTGTCGGGTTCCAATGTCGGGGAACCCCAAGGAACCCCTGTATGTCTAGCAGGGTGGAGCTGGCATGAGTGCCCCAGGGCTTTTACTAAGATCAAAGAAACAGGGAGAAACACTTTTTGGTGTCTCCATACCTCCTTATCTTCGGACTGGAATCCTCATTTGGGAAAATCTTTTTGGAGACCCAAACGGCTCATGTGAATTACTTTCAGCTCCACGATCCTAGAGAAATTCTTGCGCAGGTCGATTAGGGGACATAGCTACGGATTTCTGGGAATGTTTGTTATTTTTCTTGGTAGCAGGAAGTTAGAGCAAACCTAGGTGTGTGTCTCTGGGGAAGGGATTGATAAGATGTGCTGGATGTATTCGATGGGTTGCTGGGCAGCACCAAGAAGCAACCATCTCTGAGCGCGCTCAGTGGGGTGATGCTGCCTCCTGGTTTGGGGAGAATGGCCATGCTAGATGACCTTTGCCCTGGCCCAATGATTAATAGAACCCCTTGCACTCTCAAAGGGGCACTGCATGGGATGATAATGTATGGTCACTTTCATGGGTCAAGGAGAAGCAGAGCCCGAGATGAGGATTCTTGTTTAAGTGATTCCGAGGGGGAGTGTTCTTGGGAGGAAGAGTATGGAGGAATGCAGGAGATACAAGGCTAAGTGAGGAGCAGGTCTTGGCCAGATACTCCTTTCACTTTGACCCCAAGGAGAGCTCTGGGGCACAGACCGCCCCACAGAATTTTCCTGCTTTGAGGCCAGGCCTCCTGTACCCTGTACCCATCAGTCACTGGCCACAGTCTAGGAGTCGAGGGGTGAGGTATCCTGGCTAGTTGGCTTCTGTGTCACCAAGGGCAATAATCCAGAGAAGGTGGCCATGGTGAGTGGCTTTCAGTTAACATTCTCAGCATCTGGGGGTTATGCCACTATGCCTGGTAAAGGGGATGTGGTGGGGCACCAAATGCCTTCCTTATAATCCCCCTAACTTTCAACAACATGTATAGAACTTTAAAATGTGGAGCTGAGGGACGCCTGGGTGGCTCAGTTGGTTGAGCAGCTGCCTTCGGCTCAGGTCATGATCCCAGCGTCCTGGGATCGAGTCCCGCATCGGGCTCCTTGCTCGGCAGGGAGCCTGCTTCTCCCTCTGCCTCTGCCTGCCACTCTGTCTGCCTGTGCTCGCTCTCTCTGAAAAATAAATAAATAAAATCTTGAAAATGTGGAGCTGAGCATTAAGAAGTATGTGAGATGATTCGCATAAGTTAAAAGTACAGATCACATAGCAACATTGAAAATCTAACAAGAATATTTACGTGTTAAAGAATATATATCGGGGCACCTGGATGGCTCAGTTGGTTGGGCGTCTGCCTTCTGCTCAGAGCATGATCCTAGGGTCCTGGGATCAAGCCCCACATCAGGCTCCCTGCTCAATAGGGAGCCTGCTTCTCCCTCTCCCCCTGCCCCTGCTTGTGCACCCTCTCTCTCTTTGTCAAATAAATCTTAAAAAAAAAAAAAAAAGAATATACATCAAACACATTAGAATGGTTCCCTATAGAGGGATGGGAATGAGAGTGGGAACTGGTGATTAAAACAACAGGGGCTGGCTCAGTTGGAAGAGAACTGATTCTTGATCTCGGGGGCATGAGTTCGAGGCCCACGTTGGGTGTAGAGATTACTAAAAAGAAATAATCTTTAAACAACAACAAGAACGACAAAATGTACATAAGTAAAACAAAACAGGGGCTTTGCCAGAAAATGGTGAAGATAGTCTGCCCTGAAGGAATGAGTCTGATGAACTCGGATGAGTTCAAAAATGAGATTCAAGGGATGCCTGGGTGGCTCAGTGGGTTAAGCTGCTGCCTTCGGCTCGGGTCATGATCCCAGGGTCCTGGGATCGAGTCCCACATTGGGCTCCTTGCTCGGCAGGGAGCCTGCTTCTCCCCTTCCCTCTCTGTCTGCCTCTCTGCCTACTTGTGTGATCTCTGTCTGTCAAAAAAATTTTAAAAAAATCTAAAAAAAATGAGATTCAAAATAAAATACATGGGGTACCTGGCTGCCTCAGTCGGTGAAGCATGGGATTCTTGATCTCTGGGTCGTGAGTTTGAGCCCCACATTAGGCATGGAGACTACTGAAAAGAGAGAAAGAAAAAGAAAAAAGAAAATATAAGATCTTTGAAGCCTTTAAGAAAAAACTATCATTTCAGAGTTCCCTTTGTTCTTTGTTGAGCTGGGGGCAGAGGCTGGATTTACAAAAGAAATGACAAGTGTCCTTCTGACAGTGGGTCGGGTTCTGTGGTTTGCAAGAGCTGAAAGCCCAGCTGGAGAGCATTTTAGGCAAAGGTGGGACTGTTAGGCTCTTGAACTCCAAGGATATTGTAAATAACCAAACCACTGGACAACTGGATGGGACCTGCAGGGACAGAGTGACCTCAGTGACCCTCAGCACCCAGGGCATCTATGCTGCCAGATTTTCTCTCTGTTTGTCTCTGCCTTTATTCTCTTTCACAGCAAACCCGTGTACTACAAATGGCACCCCCATGAGCTGACTTAACAGGTAATGATTTGCCTCCAGAACCCAGAGGCTCCTGGGTTCATGAACCTTCTTGGTTCAGCATGGTCATGATGTCCAGCTCCACTGTCAAAAGGCTCCTGGGGTCGGTGAGACTTCCAATAAAACAATCTGAGTCAGGGGTCAGTGGGGATTTCCATAATCACCAGCCACGCTGTAGCATGTTGGAGTGATGAAATGTTGAGCCACATGTTAACATCACAATGTGCTCAGGGTGCAAGTGTCACCATCTTGGCACTGGTACTTTTCTAGGGAGGGCAGGGTGTATATGTTAAGTGTGGGAGGACACCTGCACAGTCTGCATGACCTGAATGTGAGAACCTAAGAACCCTGGATGGCAAGTGCATGGAAGAAACAGAAATGGCAAATTTGCTCTGCTTTAGAAATGAACAGGATGGAGAGAAAGAGATAACCAGAAATGAAGGGGAGGATGGAGGAAGGAGAGGAGCCAGTGAAATGGCCTGAGTCTGAGACACTATGTGGAGAGAGGGGAAAATACCTAGAGGAGGCACGATGGGCTCCACACTGAATGGAATGACAGGCTACCAACTGGGGAGAAAGAATTTTGGAATCAGAGGATAACAGGAGAGCTCTGGCTGCTGAGTGGGAAATGGATTGGCCAGAACAAGAGAAATATGCCAAAGCAGGCTCCCCACGGAGCAGAGATCCTGATGCAGGGCTCCATGTGGGGTTCAATCCCAGGACCCTGGGACCATGACCTGAGCTGAAGGCAAAGGCTTTAACCCACTGAGCCACCCAGGCGCCCCAGGAAATTTCTTAATTAGGATTTTATTTAGAAAATATAATCAGAAAGACTCCCTGATGGGGTGTAAGGGAGGAGGGGAAACTGAATCCTGAATTTCTAAACTGAGCTATTCCGTGACAAAGATGCTTTAATGGAGAGAGGGAAGATGGGGGTGGGGGGGGGCATCCTTCTCTTTCAGTCTGATATTGTTTCTTTGGGAGACCTTGGCTTCCCTTGCGCTAATGTCCTTTCCTGCCAGCAGAGGGCAGCCTAGGTCAATGAACGGACACTGAGTAGGTGGTACCAGGATATCCCAGATGGTCCTAGGGACACTGGCTACAGCAGGAACGAGGTTGCCTGGCTTATGAAAAAACATTAGGTCTGCTCTGAGGCTTAAATCCAGCCTTTGACTTTGAGGCCAGTCCAGACACAGAAATCTGAGGGCTGTCCCTGTCCAAGACTCCTGGACAATCCAGGCCACATCATCTCTTCTAGGCTATTTCAATAGCTTTCCAATCCATCTCTTGGAGACCCCTCTGCATCTTATCTCTTTGCTTGAAACCCTTCAATGCTCCCTCTGCCCTTATGGTAATCTCATGTCCTTACCATGGCCTTCAAGGCCCTGCATGCATGTCCCCGCCAAGATGTTTAGCTCATCTATTATTGCTCCCCTGTTGCATCTAGCTCTTTTCTGCCTCAGGTACTTTGCATAGGCTGTTCCTCCCCTCCTGGTCTTCTCTCTCACCAATTTTCTTTTTCTCCCTCCACTCCTGATGTTTTTTTAAAGTAGCCTCCTCTCCCACCACAGAACCCAACACAGGGCTTGAACTCAGGACCCTGAGATCAAATTCTGAACTGAGATCAAGAGCTGAATGCTTACCGGACTGAGCCACCCAGGCACACCTCTCTCCTGGATTTTTTAGCTCCTTCTCATGAGTCTTAGCTTAAATATTACCTTAAAGTCTTTATTTCAGCGGCTTAAAAAAATCCTCATAGCACAGAACACTGCAGTGGGCAATATGCTAGGTACCAGGATAATTTGATAAATCAACTTGCGTTTTTTGTCTCTATTTTCTCCTTCCCTTTCTGTATTTCTTGCCTAGGGAAGGTTTGTGTTCAAAGCAGAAGTTGCCTCTAAGACTTTTTCTTTTCTGGCTTCCATTCTCTATACATTTAAACAAGAGGGAACAGATAGGGAAACGGCGAGCTCCCTAGGTCCAGTCCTGCTCCCAGATGTGTTTTGTGCGACCCTTACCTTCACAGGTTCAACAACAGTTTTCACTCTGTGGCCAAAGTTAAAACACAGAGCCATTTCATAACAAAAATTTGGATATTTGCCTTCTCTTGGACATTTAGAGGGTCTGGCCCTCTCAAGCTTGCATTTCCATGGGATGGGCACTAATATTTATTGACTACTTACTGATGTCAGGCCCTGTTCAAAGTGCTTTCTCCCATGAGGTTGTCATTCAGCCAGGGACAAATATTATTCTTTTTTGTGGCTATAGAAGCAGGCACAGTGTGGTTAAGTGGCTTGCCTAAGAACTCACAGGCTAAGAACTCACAAGCACCAGAAGTGAACCCAGAGAGCAAAACTCTAGAATGTGGGCTCCTAAGCATTACACCATGTTGCCTGATAGCACTTTCGTGGGCTGAGCTGAGCTCCCCGCTCTAGGTAGGGCATGTGTTTTCTAGTTACCAAGCTTCACACTTTTTTTGTTGTTGTTGAGTTTGTAAATTCTTGTTGTAGAAAGTGTAGCTCATTTCTTCTGAGGGCAAGGACAGCGGGAGACACAAAGGAACTCTAGGAGTTCTAGGAGGAAAGGAAGGTAATTTAATTTGTTTGTTTAAATATTTTATTTATTTATTTGAGGAAGATGTATTTATTTACTTTTTTTATTTATTTATATTTATATTTATATTTATATTTATATTTATATATATAGAGAGAGAAAGAGAGCACAAGCAGGGCGAGTGGCAGAGGGAGAGGGAGCTGAGCAGCGAGCCCGAGCCCGAGCCCGACATGGGGCTTGATCCTAGGACCCTGGGATCATGACCTGAGCCCACTGCAGACGCTTAACCGACTGAGCCACGCAGATGCCCCGCCTCCTTCTTCTTCTTCCCCTTCCTCCTCCTCCTCTTCTTCTTCTCCTTCTCCATCTCCTTCTCCTTCTACTTCTTCTTCTCCTCCTCCTCCTCCTTTTAAGTAATCTATACCCTCAATGGGGCTCAAAAACTCAAGACCCTGAGATCAAGAGTCGCATAGTCTTCTGACTGAGCCAGCCAGGCACCCTGAAATTAATTGTTTTCGAGAAAATAAAGAAATGAGTATTTCTTGCACACCTGAGTTTGGGGGTTAAGATTTAGATATGATGCAACAATCGGTAATTTTAAAATTTCTGTGTTTATGAAGTTTTCTTTTTTAATGTGTGTCTTGCATTAGACTGGGAGCCCCTTGATGGCAGAATGACATACTGTGTTCACCAGCGTTCGCTCTGCACCTCTACTGTCTAGACAGCACCAGTCATAGAGCAGAAGCTCAATCATCATCCCAGTAATTATAGTGCACATAGTGGGGGGCACTTTCTTCCCATGCATGGCACTTGACATTTGTATAAATAACTAGCCCATTTGACCCTCACGTCACCCTGTGGGCAGGCATCTTCATGGTCCTCATTTACATGTGAGGAATCTGAGGTACAGAAAGGCTAGGTCATTTGCCCAAGGTCCCACAGCCTGGCTCTTGCCTAATAAATATTCATGAGTGAATGCCTAAGGGTCTGATTGCTGGAGTATTCTTGCTGGCCTTCAGGCTTTCCCTTATCCTCCAGGGCTGTGTCCCACAAGGCCAGAAGTACATGGGTCAGACCCAGACAGGGGACTGTGTCAGAGAGTCCCTGAGGCCATGTCCTCGCCTTAGAACTGGTGATTGATCATTTGTTGTGGCACCTGGCCTCTGCTTCTAGCCTCTTCTCTCTTCATCCCCAGAATTATACCTACACTTCAACATACCAATGACTCTAGGCTTCTAGATTCTTTCGGCTTCCCTGCTTTGGCTCAAACTCTTCCCTGCGTTGGCACGGTCTTCCCAATCCTGAGATTCCATTCTTCTAACAGGAGGAATTGGAAAGGGAGACCAGGTCTGGAAACCACATCATTCCCGGGTAATACTAAAACACTGGATTGCGTCTGGTCTCCAGCAGCCTTACGATGGTGGTGGTGCTGAAGGAGGCTGGAAGAACAGTGGTGTCCTCGTGCCCATCTTTCTGGTGGGAATACAGAGTCCCAGAGAGAAGAAGGGACTTGGTGAAAGCAAAGCAGGGGATCAGATTCAGAAGTGTGCTAGAATCTGGGCTCCTGGCCTCCCAGCCCAGAGCCCTTTCCACAATGGGGCAGCAACTCTGTTTGGCGTTACACAGAGAACAGGGCCTGACACCCCCCGCCCCCCAAAGAGTTCCTCAATTCTAATAGTGCCTGAAATTCTGTCACTTGAGATCACTTCCTTTGGGGGGCAAGGGGTGAAGACTTTTTGGTCTCTAGGGGGCCCCAACTAATGATGAAAAGCCCTGTGAGCAGTCCTACACTAGGCTCATGTCGTTGGCCTGTTCCCAGGAGGATGATCTGGCTGACAGGCAGCCAAGGGTGAGATGCCGTGGGAAGGAGATCCTGACTGAGGCCTGGAGGAATGTGGGAAGCACCAAGGCATACCAAAAATGGGTCAAGGGTTGGGGGGTGGGGTTGTCAGCCAAAGGGCGGGGCAGCTGTGAGAGCCTTGGCCTGGGGACTCAGGAAGCTTGGCTTCTCCATCAACATGCTGTGTGATGTTGGGCAAGTCTCTTTCCTCCTTGGAGCTCTGATCTGGGTCAGTGCGCTGGCAAAGAGTTGCTTCTGGTTTATCTTAAGGCTCTTGGTGTCAGGAAGTTGGGGCCCCAGGTGGTGGTCGCTGTGACAACTATCTCTGTGGAGACAGTGACCAAGGACATCGTCGCCATGACTATGGTCACGAGGTCCAAGAGCCAACTGACTGGTTATCAGTTCTGCCTTGAGACAGCTTCCTCCCTGTCACCTCCTTCCATCTCCCCTAAAATGCAGCATCTGTGGGGCTAGAGAGGCGTCAGGATTCAGGGACCTGCATCTCAGTGCTTTGTTTTCTACCCACGAGCCGCGTAACCTCAACTAAGGCTTTGCTTCTCTCTGGGCTTTTTCCACATCTGGAAAATGAAGAGGTTGCCCAAGGCCCTTCTCACTCTAGATTCCTATCAATTTGCCTTTATGTGGGAGACAAATTTTCAAGCCAAAGCATTGTTTCCAGGAATGATCTGAAAAGTTCTAACAACTGTTCTGTCACTCCCTGACCTGCCCACCCAGGCCAGGACTGCCCCTCCAGGCAGGGGTTACCCTTTTAGTGGCTGGAGGTGGAGAAGGCTGGCTAGTCCCAGAGGATGGTCCAGAGTGGCCGGCATGCTTGAGGGGTATTTGGAGGGCACCCAGGGCAGGGGCTATGAACAATGAAGAGAAAAATAACCTAAACATTTTGGCGACTGGTATGGCCGTCACTTCCCATACTGGCTGAACACGAGCCTCTGCTGTATCTGTAATGGTGGAATTACAGGCATGGTGAGTAGCGAAGGGAGATGTTCTGAGCGGAGGGACCACACTGATGTTCTAGATCAGGCCAAGGAGGATGTCTGTGGCTCTCAAGCCCCGCCCTCATCTGAGAGCAGGATCAAAATCCTTCTTCCTGGTCTCCGAACCTTCTGACTGGGTTGTGCATGCTCCCTGGAGGGTCATAGTTGCCAGCGTCTCGATTCCAGGATGGCTGGTGCCCAGACCAGTGGGGAGGGCACAGCAGGAACTGGCAGAGCAGAGGAATCTAAGGAGGAAGCAGAGAGCTCGGGGGACGCCTGCTCCTCCTCTCCCAGGAGACCAGGCCCTGGGCAGATGCCAGACCCTTGGCCTCCGGGATCTGTTCCTCTCCATGCACCCCTAGCCTGCTTGTCTATCTCAGCAGGACTTTGCAAACAGCGTCTCCGGATGGATGGATGGACGCGGCTGCTGCCTCCTCCCTGCACACTTTCTATTCCCAGCCCTGAGCCTCGGCCAGGGTTCCTCAGGAAAATTGGCTGAAAGAGACATTTTCCATACTCTTGACTCCTCTGCTGGGTGGCTGTCCCTGCCTCCTCTCTCTCCAGCCTCTCCTCCAGATGGTCACCGGGACCCAGAAGGAGGGGAGATACTTGGTCTGCTGGATGCTGCTCCCTGACCCCTTAATTTTGTATGTCATTTTATTTTTTTGGGCCTCAGTTTCTTACTCTATGAAAAGGGGTAGCTACCCTGAGAAGCAGGCTTGGGAGTCAGTCATTTAAAAATTTTTTTTCTTCTTTTTTTTTTTATAAGATTTTATTTATTTATTTGACACAGAGAGAGATCACAAGTAGGCAGAGAGGCAGGCAGAGAGAGAAGGGGGGGGAAGCAGGCTCCCTGCTGAGCAGAGAACCTGATTCTGGGCTCAATCCCAGGACCCTGAGATCATGACCTGAGCCGAAGGCAGAGGCTTAACCCACTGAGCCACCCAGGCACCCTTAATATTTTATTCTTAAGTAATCTGTACACCCAACATGAGGCTCGAACCTGGAGATCAAGAATTGCATGCTCTACCAACGGAGCCAGCCAGGCATTCCGGGAATCAGACGTTCTTTGATTTAATCCTTAGCTCAGCTGGTAACTTAACTGTGTGACTTTGGACAAGATACTCAACATCTCGGAGCCTCAGTTTTCCCCATCTGTAAATGGTGGTTTCTCTTACTGTTGTGGGGGTTAATGCAAGAAGCTTCAGAAAGGGTTTAGCTCAATGCCCTGCACATGGCAAGTCTCAACAAATACCCGTTTTTAAAAATTAATTGTTATCAGAGCATTCTTGGTGCCAGATGTTAGGGGCTTTACGTGCCTGATTCCTAATCCATACAACAACTGTGCAAAGTGTTTGTAATGCCCTTTGTAAAGCTGAGGGTCGAAAGGTTCAGAGAAGCTAAGTAACATGTCCCAGATATCAAATGGCTGAGCAAAGGGATTCAAACTCAGATCTGACTGATTCCAAATTTCCTTTTCTAACCAAGGCTCTGATGACTGGAAGAAAGGACACCTCTCTGCTTCAGGCAGATAATGAAGATGAGAATGGCTTCGGCTGAGATTTTTTTTTTTAAAGATTTTATTTATTTATTTGACAGAGAGAGACACACAGCAAGAGAGAGAACACAAGCAGGGGGAACCGGAGAGGGAATGCAGGGCTCGATCCCAGGACCCCAACATCACGACCTGAGCCAAAGGCAGAGGCTTAACACCCTGAGCCACCCAGATGCCCCTTTGGCTGAGATTTTAATCTAGCCCTTACAAGCTGTAATTTCAAAGCTTCAGCTGGGGTTTTGGGTATCTAAGGGGCACAGTCATTGAGAGGAATATTGCTAAACTTCGTTAAAAAGTAAGCAATGAGGCATCTTTGTTTCCAAACTTCCCTCCTCCTGTGCCCAAGAAAATGTCAAATGAGAAAAAACTAGTTATATGTAATATGGTTATGGTGTGGGGAATTGAGCACTGTTGGTCTGAATATACAAAAAAGCAGTCCTTTTGGAGGGCAATTGGCAGTGTCTTATGAAATATAAAATGTGCTTGTTCTTTGACCTAGTAGATTTGCATTTGGTAATTCTCCCTCTTCATCCAAAAATAGTCACTGCCACACTGCTTCCAAGGGCAAAACATTTACGGTAACATAATGTCCTTCAAAGGGTACACTGTGTACATCCATAATATGGAATATTTTATACCCATGAAAAAGAACAAGGTAAAAACAAAACAAGACAGACAGAAAGCGGAATAGATACAATATGATTATAATCAGAGATTTCAACGTGCCTTTCTCAGCAATTGGTGAAACAGTAGGGATAAAATCACTAAGCACATGGAATATTTGAACATCATTGGTAATTACCTTGACCTAATTGACAGCTTAGAACACTACAGCCAGTAATGGCAGAATGAATATTCTTTTAAAAAAAAAAGATTTTATTTATTTATTTGACACAGAGAGAGATCACAAGTAGGCAGAGAGGCAGGCAGAGAGCCCGATGCGGGGCTTGATCCCAGAACCCTGAGATCATGACCCGAGCCAGAGGCAGAGGCTTAACCCACTGAGCCACCCAGGTGCCCCCAGAATGAATATTCTTTTCAAGTGCACTATGGAACATGGATCGTGGTAGACCAGATGGTGAACTATAAAACAAGTCTCAAATTTGCAATCAAATTAAATTAGAAATCAATGACCATGAAGATATGTAGAGCCCCCCCCCCAATATTTAGACATTAAACAACATACTTTTGAATAACCTACGGGAAGAAGAAATCAGAGGATATTAGAAAATATTTTGAACTGAACGATCGTGAAAACACAACATTCCAAAATTTCTGGGCTGCACCTACAGCAGTGTACAGAGGGAAATTTACAGCTTTATATAAATTATATAGCTTTTTTTTCTAAAATAGCTTTAAAGGCTCATATTAGAAAAGAAAATTATCAAATAAATTATGTAATTTCCTATCTTTTTAAAAAATTTTTTTTTTTATTTTTTATTTATTTGTCAGAGAGAGAGGGAGAGAGAGCTAGTGAGCACAGGCAGACAAAGTGGCAGGCAGAGGCAGAGGAAGAAGCAGGCTCCCTGCCAAGCAAGGAGCCCAATGTGGGACTCGATCCCAGGACACTGGGATCATGACCTGAGCCGAAGGCAGCCGCTTAACCAACTGAGCCACCCAGACGTCCCTGTAATTTCCTATCTCAAGAAGCTAGTAAAAGGGGGTGCTTGGGTGGCTCAGTTGGTTAAGCATCTTTCTTTGGCTCAGGTCATGATCCCAGGATCCTGGGATCAAGCCCCACCTTGGGGTACCTGATCAGCTGACAGCCTACTTTTCCCTTTCCCACTCCTCCTGCTTGTGCTCTCTCTCTCTGTCTGTCAAATAAATAAGTAAAATATTTTAAAAAGGAAGCTAGAGGGGTGCCTGGGTGGCTCAGTGGGTTAAGCCTCTGCCTTCGGCTCAGGTCATGGTCCCGGGGTCCTGGGATTGAGCCCCGCATCGGGCTCTCTGCGGAGCCTGCTTCCTCCCCTCTCTCTGCCTGCCTTTCTGCCTACTTGTGATGGATCTCTCTGTGTCAAATAAATAAATAAAATCTTTAAAAAATTTAAAAAAAATAATAAGGAAGTTAGAAAAAGAAAAAAAACTCAAAATTGCAAGGTAAATTTTTTATTTATTTTATTTTATCTTTTTAAAGATTTTATTTGTTTATTTGACACAGAGAGAGAGAGAGGAAGAGAGAGCAAGCCTAAACAGGAGGAACAGCAGACAGTGGAGAAGCAGGCTCCCTGCTGAGCAAGGAGCCCTTTGTGGGGCTCCATCCCAGGATCCTGGGATCATGACCTGAGCTGAAGGCAGATCCTCAACCAACTGAGCCATTTAAGTGCCCCACTAGGTAAATTTATATGTACTGGCTTCAGTAGAAAGCCAGGGCACATTGAATGAAAGAAGCAAATTATATGTAATATATACATATCATGGCAGAGATTGCTTATTGCCTCTCAATGTCCATTCTCCCATTCTTTAAACAATGAATCCCTAATTTTGAGGTGACACGTGACTATTCAAGATAAAATACATTTCCTAGCCCCCTTTGCAGTCAACTGTGGCGATGTGACTAAGCACTGGCCAATGAGATGTAATCAGAAGTCTTCTGAGAGGCTGTGCCCCTCCCTCCCACTTCCTGTTGGCGGGACTGTGGATGTGACCTTTAGAGCATGAGCAGCATACTGATTTAGGACGGTGGAACCACAGATAGAAGGAGTCGTCGTCCCTGCCACACCAGCCTTGGGCTGCCTGCTTCTGAACTTCCTTTACAACGATGGAGAAATATACTTCTATCTTGTTTCCATTACTGCTATTTTGGGTTTCATTCCTTGCCAATGAACTTAGTGCCCACGTGTATAACTATGATTCCATTTGTGTGAAAAGTAGCAAACAAACCTATATTTGTAGATCAAATAGATGATTTTGACTTTGGTACAGAAACCCCAAAGATAATTTGCTTCCGGACTGAAGACATATTATCTTATAACAATAAGTCCAGAGGTGGAGCGCCTTAATTCAGTGATGGTTAATTCAGTGACTTGACTTCATCATCAAGGATCTTTCTTCTAGCTTGCCGTCCTCTGATTAGATCCTGTTGCAACTGGGAAATGGGGCTACAGTTCCAGGCATCACATTCATACATTACAATGACCAAGAGAAGGAAAAGGATGGTTTCTTCCTGCTGTAGCTCTGTTTATTTTCCAGCTCTTTTTAAAAGAGAAAATAAACGTTTTTCCAGAACCTTCCAGCAAAACTTCCTTCACGTCCTATTGGCCATAGCTGGGTTGTAAGTCCATCTTTAAATCAGTCTCTGGTTTAGAGCAATTGGGATTTATCTTTGATCCCTTCAAAAAGAGAATAGCCAAGCAAAATCGTGGCTCTTAGAGTGTGGAAGAAAAGAAAAATGGCCAAATGTCTGCTATATATGTATATGGGCTGAAAAATCCGCAAGGAGCCCCGAACTTTTCATGGTGGGAACCCCTGGGGGAGAGAAGTGGGACTGGGGGAGAAAGGAATTCAGCGGCAAATCCTAACATTGCTTCTCCAACAACCTTCCCCACTTCTCCTTTCCTCACAAAAGCTATCTTGTCAGGACAGCAAAGGGATGAATCATGACTGGCGCAAACCCGCTGTGGCAACCTCTTTCCACAGAGTCTCTCTCTTAGCTCCCCTACAGCTAGCGGTGGTCATGAGACATATTTTGGCCAGTGAGATATGAAGGGAAACCGCTGGGAGAATGAATTCCCCTTTGGTAAAAAGAAACCCTCTTTTTGACCTTTCCCCTTCCATTCTTTCTTGGGATACAGGTGTGAAGATGTGATGCTTGGAGTTGTCGCAGCCATATGGTAACCATGAAGGAAATGCTGAGATAATTATGGAGATGCAGACCCAGTGTCCTGGCATTTTTAAGGCCTCCTGACATCTTGTTAGAAAATATCCTTATAAGGAGTTCTGTCCTGGGTAGCGGAGGGCAGCTTAACAGATAAATGCATCTTTACTTTTTACCATATATTTTCTGTTGTTTTGATTTATTCTTATCATTAAGAGGCATTATTTTTGTAACTCAAAGTTCACTTTAAAAAATATACTACTTGGCATTGGGCACCTTTGGTATCCCAATAGGCTTGAAGAGCCACTCTTGAAAAGGAAGGGCGGGAGGAGTTAAACAAAGGGAACAAGCTGTTCCTTATAATTAAGTACTAGCTTCATGGTCTGAGAGTTGACCTTGCAGATGGGGGGAATGGCTGAGATTACATTTCTCTATCACTATTTGGGTTTAGACCAGAGGTTACAAACTGTGGGCCTCTGGTCAGAATCTGGTTGGTGGACATGTTTTTTGTTTTTTGTTTTTTTTTGGTGGACATGTTTTGCCTATAATGCCCAGGGTTTTTAAAAATTAAAATTAGCAATCAGAGGTGCCTGGGTGGCTCAGTCGTTAAGCATCTGCCTTCAGCTCAGGTTACGATCCCAGGGTTCTGGGATCCAGCTCCTCATCAGGCTCCCTGCTCAGAGGGAAGCCTGCTTCTTCCTTTCCCACTTCCCCTGCTTGTGTTCCCTCTCTTACTGTCTCTATCAAATAAATACATAAAATCTTAAAGATTGAAAAATAAAATTAGTAATTAGTATTTAAAAATTGGGATACTTCACATACCTACCTGGCTTGCTGGCTTTCTTGGAAAAACTGAAGTTTCAGGCAATGCTGGGTTCATTTTCAAGCCGCAGTAATTGGCAGCTTCGATCTGTCGCTCGCTTTACACAAGGCAGGTGCTCCTGGCAGACCAAAGACCTTGGTGCTCCCTAATGTCTGCTTCTCCAGTCTATTTCTCAGATGTATATTACCTATCTGACTCTGTGAGCATTTGTGTTAGCGACCCCTGGGTTTGGGGTTTAGAATTAATGCACGATATATAGTGTGTAAGATTCAGCAACTGCTTCCTAGGCAACCGGCCATGTACAAGGTATGTATCCTCATTCACATAGGTGGGCACATCTTGAAGAAGGCTGGATTTGGAGGAGGCTGTTCTCTAGGCTGTTCTGTAAGACTAGAAGAGCTAAGGGCACCCTTGACTGCCCTGCTGCATCACTTGGGGTCTTAACCCAGACTTCTGAAGATGCACTGCTCGGGGAGAGGGGTAATTCTGTGGCAAGACCATCATCTGTGGCTAAGGAGTAGGGTGTTCTGAAAGATGGATGGAGATTTGCCAAGTGGAGTTCTGAAGAAACTGGTATTCCTGGAGAGAAGCATGAGCCCAAGGAATGGAGATGAGGTCAGATTCTAAGAATGACATTCTACTGCCCCCAACACCCCCCTAGGAGGGAACCCCTTCAGGTTAGGGTTTTCTCTATTTATTCATTGGACCAAGACTGAGTGTGTGTAATATGTGTGTGTTGGGCGAGAGCGCAGACCCAACCACTACCTTGCCACATCCTCCATTCTATCCTGCTGCGATAGGCAAAAAACCAGTTCCCCAAAACGTCCATATCCTAATCCCTGGAACCTGTGAATATTATGTTACATAGCAAAAGGGATTTAAGGCCACAGATGGAATTGTTTGCTAATATGCTGACTTTATTATTTTTTAATTTTTAAAAAGATTTCATTTATTTATTTGACAGAGAGAGACACAGCAAGAGAGAGAACACAAGCAGGGGGAGTGGGAGAGGGAATGCAGGGCTCGATCCCGGGATCCTGGAATCATGACCTGAGCCAAAGGTAGATGCTTAACCAACTGAGCCATCCGGTGTCCCCCATGCTGACTTTATTTATTTATTTATTTATTTATTTATTTATTTATTTTTAAAAGATTTTATTTATTTATTTGACAGACAGAGATGACAAGTAGACAGAGGGGCAGGCAGAGAGAGAGAGGAGAAAGCAGGTTCCCTGCTGAGCAGAGAGCCCGATGTGGGGCTTGATCCCAGGACCCTGAGATCATGACCTGAGCTGAAGGCAGAGGCTTTAACCCACTGAGCCACCCAGGTGCCCCCCATGCTGACTTTAAAATAGGAAGTTATCCTGGTAAGATGGAATTGTTTGCTAATCTGCTGACTTTAAACTAGGGAAATTATCCTGGATTATCCAGGTGGGCTGAATGTGATCACAAGGGTGGGGAAGGAGGCAGAGGAGGGAGAACCAGAGAGATGGAAGAGATGGACTTGGCCTGAAAGTTGTTGGCTTTGATGATGGAGTTGGCTTTTGATGATGGTCATGAGTCAAGGAAAGTGGTTGGCCTCTAGAAGCTGGGGAGGCAAGGAAACAGATTCTCCTCTATAGCCTCCAGAGAAGAATGCAGCCTTGCTGACACTTTGATTTTAGCCCAGTGAGACCTATGTTGGACTTCTACCATAAAGAACTGTAAGATGATAGATTTGTGCTGTGTTAAAACACTGCGTTTGCAGTGATTCCTTACAGTAACAACAGGAAGTAAAGACACCGGGCTGCTTGGAGGGACCACGTGGAGGTGTGGAGGTGGTGAGATCCCAGCTCAACCTCCAGGCTTGCGAGGTGATTCCAGTCTTCAAGTTTCCCAGCTGAGGCCCCAGAGAGGGGCTGAACCCGCTCTGTCCTGCCCGAATTCCTGACTCACAAAACCTAGAAGCATAATAAAATGATTGCTTTTATGCCACTAAGCTTTGGGCTGGTTCATTAGGCAGCATAGTAACTGGAACGGCGACCTGTCCTAACCTTGAACTTGAACCACATGGAACTGGGGAAAATTGCACACATTGCTGAGCCCAGAACTCCCATCCCATCATTAGTATTATTTTTGAGCTGAACCCTGGTCCGAACAGAAGGGAACACTGCTGAAATTGAAACTGAACATGTATATTTTTTCAAGCTGTTGAACTGGATAGAATATTCAAATATTCTTGAGACAGAGAGAGTCACGTAGAGAATTCTACCCTAATGCCTTCAACTCTGTATATTTTGATTTGCTTAAAGCCACATGGTCATGGCAGAACTGAGAGATTTTTAGTCTTTATAAAGCAGCCGGCTCTGACACTCTTTACCCTCTTTATCCTCTTACCCTCCTTCAGAGCCAACACCCTTTTCAAAGTTAGCCGAAATAAGGGAGGCTTGAACTGCCCCTAGGAGATGGGAATTTCCCACCATCCAAGGACAAGCAGTGTCGGCCTGAACTTGATTACTTGGCCAGGGTGGCGGGGGTGGGGTGGGGTGGGGGGAGAGACACGGATGGAGGAGGAGGGTCCCCGAGTGGAAGCTTTGTGCCCTTTGGCTGGGAAACTGGAACTTTCCATCAAGGCCAGTGATCCTCAGTATTCAAGCAGCCTGGCTGGGGTGTGTCGGGTTCCAGGTGGCCCTCATCTCATCTGGATCAGGCCGACACACTTTGTGGCCCTCTCCCCCTGCAAAGAGAGGAGGGACTCTGAAGAGACTGGGGGCCCCTCGGGAGACATTCATCTTTTTAGAGCTTTATCATTTTTTCCATAACAGTACTCTCCCTTCAAGGTGGAAAGTCCCAGCTGGCGGCTGAGGATACAGTCAATGTGCTTTTGTTCTCCGCCCTGTCCCCAGTCCAGGCAGTGGGGTGCTGGGCAAAGCCACCTCCTCTTTTATCCCAGCCTGCTCTGGACTTGCTGTTCTGACAGCTGGTGGAATGCAGGCAAGCCTTTAACAAACCACAGACCTCTAGATGTCCCTGGTTCAAATCCTGACTTTGCTATTTGCTAACTGTGCAGCCTTGGTGGGGTCCTGCACATTTCTGTGTTACGGTTCTCTATTTGAAAACTGGCAGGGTGATAATATGACCAGTCTTCAGGATTTAATATCTGAAGAGCACTTAGGACAGCACCCAATACACCGTAAGAGTGATGTAATTGCTTTGCTGGTATTACATGCTTTTGGACAATTCATCTCCTGGGCCTCAGTTTCCCCAACTGTACAATGAAGAAAGCAGTTGCAACCTGACCTGAGTACAAGTCCTGACAAACCCTTCTCGGACACATTTCTTGGGTTTTCTTAGCTTCGATCTGTTAATCGGCTCATCTGTTAAATGACACCTATTAAGTAGATGGGTGTGGTGATAATTAGATGAGAAAAGGTGTACTAAGCATATAGCCAGAGGCCTAGCACATAGAAAGAGCTAAAACAGCATTTTTTTTTTAATGGATGAGAAAGAACTTTCTAAACTCTAATGGGCCATGTCCCTGGGAGGACTATTGTCACATGTTTTACTAGCTATGCCTTAGTCACAGACTCCTGGAATCAGAGAGGTCAGGATGAACTGATTTTAAGATCAGTTCATCAATCCATTCAACAGATATTTACTGATTACCTACTATGAGCCAGGCACTGTTGTTGATGCTGGGGAGAGAGCACCACCGAGGGCCCCACCTTCATGGGGCTTTTATTCCTATGGGGGAGACAGGCAGTAAATGGGTGAGTCCATGAACACAGGATACAAGTTTACATTCAATCCCTTTATTTCACAAATGGGAAAACTGAGGCCCAAGAGGGGAAGAGATTTTCCTAAAGTTCTCCGGTGTCATAGCAGGGCAAAGACTTCCAAGCAAGTCCTCCCAGTTCCAGAATATCCTACCCTTAACAAGGCCTTGTTTCCCCAAAGTCTTAAGATATGCTAGTGGGAACCAACATGTATTAAATCTTTCTAGACACAGGAACTGTTTTAAGTACTTTATACATCTTAAGTCATTTATTTAACCAACATGTATTAAATCTTTCTAGACACAGGAACTGTTTTAAGTACTTTATACATCTTAAGTCATTTATTTTTTTATTTTATTTTTAAAAGATTTTGTTTATCTAGGTGAGAGAGAGAGCAAGAGCACGCACATGAGCAGGGGAGGGGCAGAGGGAGAGGGAGAAGCAGGCTCCCCACTCTGCAGGGAACCCTACACGGGGCTTGATCCCAGGTCCCTGGGATCATGACCTGAGCCGAAGGCAGATGCCCAAATGACTGAACCACCCAGGTGTCCCTTATTTTCATTTTTTAAAGGTTTTTATTTATTTATTAGAGAGCAAGCTAGCACAGGGAGAGGGGCAGGGAGGGTGAGAGGGAGAGGGAGAAGCAGACTCCCCAGTAAGCAGGGACTCCAACTTGGGGCTAGATCCAAGGACCCTGAGATTATGACCTGAGCCAAAGGGGCAGACACTTAAACTGACTGAGCCACTCAGGTGCCCAACATCTTGTCATTTAATCCTCACACTGACCCTGAAGGAAGGAATTGCCGTGAATCCTGTCTTATAGATGGGGGAGCTAAGAAACAGAGAGATGGAGCACTGAGCACAGACCCTCTGGTTCAGGGCCCATGACCTGCCTCAACCACTGAGCTGTCCTGCCGTGCTGGCTGCATTGCTCTTCATTCCCCTTGACCCTGGTCTGCGCTCTTTCCTTCTTTCTTTCCTTCCCTTCTAACCCCAGTCCTGGTCTCAAAGACTTCTTCCACACTCTGAGTAACCTGGGGTAAGTGCCCTCCCCCTGCCCCGCTCTCAATTTCCCCATTTGTGGACTTTGAGGATTGCACTGGATTATCCTCTGGGCCTTCCATGACCACCCTGATTTTCTGCCCCTTATCAGTTTGTGATCATTTTATTCATTTGTTTCCTAGTCTGCTTTCCCCACCAGATGGGGGGGTGGGTGGCTCCAGGGAGAGCATCCTACTGCTTCCATTCCCATCTGTCTCCCTAGAGCCTGGCACTGTGCCCTGCAACTTAGTAGGCCCTCAATAAATATTTGTGGATGAAGAAAGGAAGGAATGACAGCAATTACTTGCAGTTTTCTCCAAACCAGCTCCTGTGCTCTCTCCCTGGCCCCTCTTCCTTTCTCAGCCTGTGGGGCCCCCTCCCTCCCTCCCTCCCTCTCACCTCCCAGGGCCGACTCAGGCCCTCATCCGGCCTGCATTTTTCCGGGTTTGATATCATTTTTTCCACTCCCCGGCTGCTGCCGGCTGCCTCTGCCAACTTTCCACAACTATAGCCCCTCCCCCACGACTGCAGGCCAGAGACAGCTTGGGGTGGGAGAAGACCTCCCCTCCTCCTCCCTTCCCCAAACTGGAGATAGGATGGGGAAATAACGCCAGCAGTGTCCAGGTGGCAAGACTGGGGGCTTGAGGACGGAGGGTATGGCTCATCTGCCCAGGCTCCGGTCTTCTTTGGCACCATGGTCCTGGTGGCTGAGGCATGTGGGCGGACAGCTGGATGGGGGCAGGGGTGTCAGGCCTCAGGGACATGATGGTCCAAACCATTTGCATCTTGTTCTCCTCTCAAAGCAGTGACACCCCTTTTCCCCTTCAGCTGGAAACTTCTGACCTGACCCCTAAGGCCCAGCCCTAGCCTCACAGCCCCAGCCAGGCCAGATGCCTCACTACCTCGTCCTTCCTGCACAGCCAGAGGAGGAGTCTGGGCCCTGGGGTCCAGTCCTCACCCTTACTGGCTGGGTGACCCTGGGATGTTCACTTCCCTTCGGTGGGCTTCAGTTTCCACATCAGAAAAATGAGTGAGATGGATGAAATGGGGTAGCTGTCTTGCAGATTAGTGGATTGGGTTTCATGGGGCTAGCATTCCCCTCCGTTTTAAATTACAAGCAAACCTGTGTTTGAAAGTTCATTTCCCTGGAATTCTATCGCTTTTTGTCACATTCTCCGAGAGGATTGTGGATAGGGCACAGACTCTAGCCTGACAAGCCGGGGCTGGAATCCTGACAACTTCCCTTATAGTAGCTCTACGACCTTGAGTATGAACCCTCACCATCCTGCACCTCTATTTTTCTAATTAGTACACAGGGTTTGTGAAAGATTAGGTACTAGTTGTGACAGCCTAAACCATAGCTCCTAACAAACAAGAGCTACTATAGTGTGAGGATGAATGCTGAGATTCCTTCCAAATAAGATTTTATGAACCTATAATCTTAAGAAATGGGTTGATGAAAAAAATAGGAGAAAAAAACAGGAGGTCATCACACTGAATTGTGGTTGTCTGTGCACCACTGGGTCTCCCACAAAGACCAGCGCTAGGGGCCATGCCCAGCGGTTGGGAGAAGGGTCTGAACATGCAACCCGTCCAGTGATTTTATTGACTGACCTTGAATTCAGGTCAGCAGGCTAACCCAGTCTGCAGCCAGTGTAGATGGGACAGTGGGATGTGGAGATGCCTAAAGAGCCCAAAAGAAGAGGTCTGGGCATTCAGACTGGACACCCTTCTGGTCTGGTTTATTGTGGGGAGTTGGCCAGAGCCCAGGGACAAAGATTTTTACAAAAAGGCCTGAGGCGCATAAAAACAAAAACAAAAACCAAAACCTACTCTGGGTCCACTTTGAGGCTTCGGTCCCATAGTCCGTCCGCTGCTTCCTGGGGCGGAGGGGTGCCTGAAGCTGTGGCTAGGGGAGATGCTCCAGCCCTGGGGACAGCGAGCAGGCACTGCCCACTGTGCAGACTCCAGGCAACTACGTCGTCGTGGCCCCTCCATGGCACCGGTGGAGCTCAGATTGCAGCCCAGTGTTCCGCTAGCCCTGGGGGCGGGGTGCACGTGGCTTCAGAGCACCGCCAGGTTGTGGCAAGACTTGGAGCGGGCCTTGAGCGCCCTACGGCTGGCGCTGCGGGCCGTCAGGCGGGCCAGGAAGCGACGAGCCCGCTGGCCCAGGCTCGCCCGCCTTCGCGGGGCTGATGACTCGGGGGCCGCGCTGTCCCGGCGGCGCAAGCGCAATTGGCGCACCACGCCCTCGAAGAGCTCGGCCACGTTGTGCTGCAGCGTGGCCGACGTCTCGATGAATTTGCAGTCGAACACCACTGCGCAGGCGCGACCCTCTGAGAGGCGGGGCCAGGCGGGCCAGGTAGAGGGGGACATAAAGGTGGGAAGAGGCGTGTTTAGTCTCAAACTAAGCGCTTTTCCTTTTGGTCCTACCTTGTGCTGGGTACCAGGGGACTCGGAGGTAAATGAGACCTGGCTCTGAGGAGTTAGTTCACAGGCTAGTGACTGTTACTGGGAGCAGAATGAGGCTAGGAAGACAGGCTGGGAAGGGGCTTGAAAGCCAGGCAAGGGGTCTGAGTTGTGCATCAGGGTTATCTGGGGGAGCTTGTTAAAATGCAGATTCCTGAGCCCACCGGCCAAAGATCTGATCCGGTAGGTTTGGGACGAGGTCAGTGAACCAGCGTTTTAACAAAGTCTCCTGGGGATTACTGGGGAGTTTGGGGCTGTCTGCTCACAAAGCATATGGTCTTCGATCTTCAGGAAGCCACTAGGCTGGGAGACAGGGGCCTGGGTTCTAGTCCTCAGATGCTGGTGACCCCGTGGAACTGGCTTATACTCTCTGGCTCTCAGCTTCCTTCATTTTTAGATTTTTCCCTGCGAGAGGGGCCATTTTGAGATCTTTCTGGGGTCCCACATGATATTATCAAACGTATTGAAATATTCCCTATCCCACTTTGAATACAAATTATCTGTAACTAAACGTTTTGGTTTGTAGTTGTCAGCTGCCACAATATTGTATTTTGTAGATGATTAAAGGTTTGTGAAATTTTAATTTGCAACTTTCTCACTGTATTTTGGAACTAATAATTGTTTCAGACATGTAAGCCTTTGGAAAGCTTGTAGGCACCGGGCCTATCATACCTGGTGGATAGTATCTCTGACTGAGGACATGGGAGAGCCATAGGGGAATTTTTAAGCAAAGGAGTGACAAGGTCAGATATGGTTTTAGAACACTCTTGACAGCTGGCGAGGAGAATGGATTGAATGGGGAGAGAGAAATACAGGGGCTGGCCCAGGCTAAGGTGGAGATGCCAGGATGGGGCAGAGATTGTGGGCACAGGGGGAAGGGAACGTGGGGTTAAGGGCGGTGGGCCTGAGGGAGTTGGTGGCTGGTTTGGGGGAGTGGGAGAGGAAGCAAGAATAGTTCCTAGCTTTCAGGCTTAGGCATGTAGATGCACAGTGGGGGCGAGGGTGGGGTGACAGTCCCTGAGATGGAGGGCACAGGAGGAGGAGCAGTGACAGCAGATTGAGAGGAAGCTGGAGGAGGAGGGTGGAGTGGAGGGCTCACCTTCCACAGAGACTTCCCGGCAGCGTGCCAGGTCAGCCTTGTTGCCCACCAGGATGATGGGCACGTGGTCTGCCTGATGTGTGCGCCGCAGCTGAATGCGGAGCTCAGAGGCACTCTCAAAGCTGCCTCTGTCTGCGATGGAGTACACAATGACATAGGCGCTGCCCACCTCTAGGCACGAATCCTGGCTCGAGCTTTCATCCTGCAACAGAGCGACCCCAGGCCTATTCACCAAGGGTACCTACCTCTCAGCCAGAGGGCCCTGGCTGAGAAAGGTGGGGTGGAATGGTCTGATGGGTGTGCTTGGGCTGAGGTTTTACTCTGAACAGGTTTGGGGGACAAATTCTGCCACTATTCTGTGTCACCTTGGGTAAACCACCAGTCCTCTCTGAGCCTTAGTTTCTCTGTGTGGAAAGCTGGGCTAATAATACCTCACTACATTTTCTCATTCATTGATTGCTTCTGGAGGCCGGGCACTGGAGTCAAAAGATTTCTTTGATTCCCCTTCCTGCTAAGGAGGATTCAGCTCTTCTGTCTGGTTTCTGAGACGGGCTCAGCCTTGCTAGATAGTTCTTGTGGTCTTCTGCAGTCCAATTAAGAGACAAAGCGGGGGTGCCTGGGTGGCTCAGTGGGTTAAGCATCTGACTTTTGATTTTGGCTCAGGTCATGGTCTTGGGGTTGTGGGGCCAAGCCACATATTAGGCTTCACACTCAGTGCAGAGTCTGCTTGAGATTCTCTCTCCCTTCCCCTCTGCCTCTTCCCCAATCACTACGTCTCTAAATAAATGAATAAATAAACAAGCAAAATCTTTTAAAAAGAGAGGCAAAAGGAAGGGAGAGAAGTGAGAAGGAAGGCTGATTTCAAGGGGAGGCATTTTCCAGGCCAGTGTTGAAGAGAGAAGTAAAGGAGCAACTGTGGAGTGTAAGGGAAGGGGTGGGAGAGGCGGGTATTTTTTTTTTTTTTAAGATTTTATTTATTTGACACAGAGAGAGGCGGTGAAAGCAGGAATATAAACAGAGGGAGTGGAAGACGGAGAAGCAGGTTTCCCAATGAGCAAGGAGCCCAACACGGGACTCAATCCCAGGATGCTAGGATCATGACCTGAGCCAAAGGCAGGCACTTAACAACTGAGCCACCCAGGGGCCCCAAGGTGGAGTATGTAAGAAGCAGAGTCCTTGCAAGTTCTTTGACAAGGAAGGGGAGAACTGGAGCAATTTTGATATGTCGTTTTGGGTGGCAATCTTTTGTCAGGGACAGCATGCTGAGACTGGACCAGCTGGGTGACAACTTTACAAGTGTTTAGTAAGATACCCTTCCTATCTTCCAAAAGCTCATGGGCTGGAAGGGAGGCCCTGGAAGTGGAGAGTTTTGATGCCCTGTGATAAGTAGCATTAAGAGGCAGGAGCACGTGGCTGGAAGAGCCAGTGGGGATGAAGGGAGGAGGTCAGAAGAACCCAACCTGGTACAGTGTGGGGAGGGCGTTAAGAGCGGACTGGGGAGTAGGGTTTGAGGGAATGAACAGGAGAGGACATTAGGCCAGGGGTAGGAAATACCGAGTGTGGCAGAGGCACTGTTTTTGAGGGGGGAAGAAGCCAGAAGAATTTTCTGATAACCCAGTAAGATGGGTGAGTAGGAAAGCATCAGATCAATGGTCAGCACACTGTCAAAGAGATTAAGTTCTCCACAGCCTGGCTGACCCTTCCCCGGGCCAAATAACCACAGGCTGAGTCAGATGGCTGTGAGTTCTTAATCTTACTATGGACAGGTTCCTTCCTCCCTCTGGGTCTCAGTTTCCCTATCTGTAGAAAGAAAGTGCGTGGCTTGAGCATTCATTGATTCATTGCACAGATGTTTATGAAGGATTTGCTATGTGTTAGGATCACAGAAGCCCATTGGAACATGGATCTGTGGGTAGGACTCCTGGGGGTGTGATTAGAAATATAGGTTGGGGTACAGGTCTGTGAATCGCCAGGTTTACACATTTCACAGCACTCACCATAGCACATACGCTCCCCAATGCAGGGCCCCATTTTTGTAGGTTCTTATTCATTAGGTCTGGGGTGAGACCTGAGAATTTAATTTTTTAAAAAGGTTATTTATTTATTTATTTATTTATTTATTTCGGGGAGAGAGAGAGAGAGAGAGAGAGAGCATGTGAATGAGGGGGAGGAGGAGCAAAGGGAGAGGGAGAGAAAGAATCTCAAGCAGACTCCCCACTGAGCCTGAAGCCCTATGCAGGGCTCCATCTCACGACCCATGAGATCATGACCTAAGCCTAAATCAAGAATCTGGCACTTAATCAACTGAGCCACCCAGGTGCCCCAGATATTTGATTTTTTTATATTCCCTAGGTGACCCTGATGGTCAGGCCAGCTAGGGCACTACTGCATAAGCCAAAGGTCCAACCAATTCTGGCAGATCCTGCCTCTCTCTCTCTCTCTTTTTAAAAAAAGATTTTATTAATTCATTTGACAGAGAGCAAGAGGGAATACAAGCAGGGAGAGTGGGAGAGGGAGAATCAGGCTTCCCACTGAACAGGGAGCCCGACATGGGGCTCAATCCCAGGACCCTGGGATCATGATCTGAGCCGAAGGCAGACGCTTAATGCCTGAGCCACCCAGGTGCCCCAAGATCCTGCCTCTCTGACACCCAAGGGGCCCATCTGTCGAAAGGATAGATGCTTATTCCAATGGCACCGCTACTGCATGGACCCTTTATGGAAATTGCCTCCACTGTCACCAGCCAGGGAAATTGGTCCAGTTCCCCCATTTTGCTTGTAGGAAATCCAAGGGCCTAAGAAGAAGGGGCACCTGGGTGGCTCAGTGGGTTAAGCCTCTGCCTTTGGCTCGGGTCATGATCTCAGTGTCCTGGGATCGAGCCCCATGTCAGTCTCTGTGCTCAGGAGGAAGCCTACTCCCCCCGCCCCCACCCCGCCTGCCTCTCTGCCTACTTGTGATCTCTCTCTCTCTCTCTCTGTCAAATGAATGAATGAATAAATAAATAAATAAATAAATAAAATCCAAAGGAGAAGAGAAAATATTCTCAAGCCCATAAAGCCAGCTGGGCACAGAATTCCAGTTCCAGTACTCTTCCTCCCTGGTCTCCCAAATGGGACTCAGGCTGATCACTTTTCTTAATTCACTGGACTTGCCCCACTGGATTTTCAACTGCATTCAAAAGGTGACCCCCCCCCCCACCAGCCTGTGACCTCCATGAGGCCAAGGGACATGTCTGTCCTACTCACTGCTGGGTTTTCAGTGTCCTGGCCCATGGTTCACACTCAGCCAGTGTTTCTTGGTGGATGAATGAGTGAAGGAGTGAAACCCCAGCTGAAGCCTCAGAAGGTGATGTTCCCAGTGGGGATGGGGAGGGACAGTCCTGGTGCATAAGAGTACAGGCTTGGGGGCTTATAGATCTGGGTTTGAATCTCACTTGCTCTCTGAGCTTTGATTTCCTCATCAGTAGGATGGGATCAGAATACTCACCTATTGTACTTGTTTTGACTGAATGTCTATATATATATATATCTCCAGCGCTTAGCACAGGGGCTGACACTGCATAAATGTCAGCTGCTGCTAGGAGGACCGTCATCATCATCATCATGCTCATTTGGAGCTGGGTGTCCTTTTATCCTCGTGGAAAGGAATCAAGCCACTTAGCATCTTCCCTATCCTTTCCGCCTATCACTGGAGCTCTCAGCCATTCTTGCCAATCACCAGTGCCCCCCTAAGCCCCACCCTGTGGGCGTGGCCTCCCTGCATGTTAGGGGCGGGGCCTACCCCTTATGGAGATAGGCTTCCAGGTGAGTTTTACATCTTTCTCTCTGATTGGTTGTATTTCTTCAAAGTTCTATAATAAGCATGTATTATCTGCATAGCAAGGCAAAGGAAAACTCAAACAAGGTAAGAAAAGCATAACCGGGGCATATCCCTGCCTGCTGCTTTCTTCCTACTCTGGAACCGGGTAGGGGAGGACATCCTTTGGTTTCCTTCTTTACTAGCTACCAAGTTATGAGGAATAAGAATGATCATTATTTACATTTCTTCACCTATGTTCAGCATTGTTACATGCTCCAAACTGTGGTCACCGCTGTGAAATTGTGTAAGAACTTTAAAAAACCAGCTGGTAAGGAAGGCAGGAATGATTAACCCATTTGTCAGGTGAGAAAACTGAGGGTGGTGAGTCAGTTGCACAGAGCCACATGACTGGTAAGGAAGAGAAAGATGGGGGGGGGTTACCCTCAGGCATTTTGGTGCTAAACGCAGTGTTCCTCTGCACAGTGTGTGTGGGGGGGGCGCGGTGGGATGAGGGTGCTGAAGACGAGGTGGAGGTTTGCACCTCCTGGGATGCCTACAGAGGGGATCAGTGGAGTAAGAAAAGGACTTGGGGTCATAAGGTTCTTCTGCCTTTGGCTGCAAAGGCTGCTTGGGAGCTGTGGGTTTTGGGGGCTGCTGAGAATGGCCTCGCCGTGTCCCTGCTGTTTCGTGTCCTAGGAGGGGACAGGAGTCTGGTACCAAGCTCAGCATCCCTCCCCCCAAGTCCTGCTTACTGTGCCATACCCGTTTCTCAGCCTCCCAGGTGTCCATGACCACAAGTGTGGTATCCTCTCCATCCACCGTGAGGGTCCTCTCGTACACATCTTCTGCAACGGAGGAAAGAGCCAGATCTCAGGGAGGAGGGGCAGGCGTGAGGAGGGCGTGGCCCCCCTAGTTCCCTTTCTGGTCAGAGTGCCCCCCCATCCTTGTGCTCCACACTTGTTTGATGTCTGTCTCTCCTGATAGGTCAAGAAGCTCCATGAGGAGCCCATGTATCCCCAGCTGCCAGCATCATATCTGGCGTGTAGTAGGGTCTGAGAAAGCTTTTTCCAGTTTGGTTGATTGATGAGCGTGGGATGTTGGGGTTAAAGCTGGGCTGGGAATCCTCCCAGTCCCGCTCTGTCCCTAACTTAGTGTATCTTTGGGCAGGTCACATTACCCTCTTCGGGCCTCAGTCTCCCCATTTGTCACACCTCCAGGTACATATGTACACCTCTCATCTAGGGTTCTCACACTCAGAGGGGTCAAGGCTAGAGAAGGGGTCTGGCCCGTGTCCCCACTTTCTCTTTGCTCTTAACCAACCTTCCTCTGCACTCAGCCTGTGTCCTCTCAGCTGGTCCTGTAGGAATCCTTCTTCATTTCTTCTGTCCTGTCCCTGTCTCCACTCATCCTGGGGTCCCCCACCCTCTCGGCTCACTGCATCTCTTGGGAATAAGGGAACCTGGGGAGTCTCCATTTGGGGCAGGATCTTAGTTTTGCTGCAGGTCGTGGTAGCCATGGATGGTTGTCTGTGGGGCTAGGAAGATCTGTAAGTCGGTGGAAATTAGGGCTGGGAGTTTCTGAGTGGGATGCAAGCCTGCCATTTCTTTCCATCTGAGATTCATGGAACTCAGAATTGCTTCCCTTATGACATGGAAATTAATCATATACCTCATCCATGAGAAATGGGCAACCTTCTCACTATTCAAGGCATTTCCCTCCTATAGACCATTGTGCGGGCTGTGCACTGCACCACTTTGGTGGGGGGTGTGTGGGGCCCATTCACTTCATAGTCTATGTGAATGATGCCCTTTCAGGGCATCATTGAGCTGTGCGTGAGTTGCACAACTCTTCTTGGCAGCCTTGTGCCCCTGACGACAGGCCTTTCACTCCTTTGGCCACATCCCAACCCAGCCCACAGGGTCCCTACCTCCCAGCTGTTCATGGAGGTCCCGCTCTTGCTTCCCGGCAAAGAGGCTGGCCAGGCTGGTCTTCCCTACGCCAGGGTCTCCAAGCAGTACCACACGGTAGAGGGCCTCCCAGGAGCCTTCGGAGTCACTGGATTCAGAAGACCAACCATTGGGGGCAGGCGAAGGTTGCCGGGTGGGAGGATTGAGGGAGGCTGACTGGCCCAGCCGGGGATGCTGGGATTTCGTGGAAGGTGCTGCACACAGGAGGCCAGGCTGGTGGCCCCGGGGAGACAGGGTCAGTGGCGTGCTGGCTCGCCGACGCAGGGGGGTCTTTGCGTCTTGCTGGGTGTTTAGTGTCATCCTTGAGTGGGAGGGGCTTTGTTCCTTCTTTCCTTCCTTCTGTAAGACAAGAAGCAAGAATGGTAGTGAACCAGGCACTGTAGGGTCCAGATGAGCTCCCGAGAGGACTTCCTCCAAACCTTCTCTTGTTCAAATGACAGGAGGAGGCGCCTCAGCTCCTTGGGGTGGGGGCTTCCTGGCTTTGGGGCCAGAGTAAACCTGGGTTAGGCTGGGACGCGTGAGTGTGCAAGCTAGGAGCATACGCTTGCACACCCACAGGTCACTTCCTATGCCTTGAGGATGACCCCAAACCCCAGGACACACAGACAGAGACAGACAGAGGGGCAGCAGCGAGGTGGGATGTCCACACAAACACGCACACACCCGTGTACACAGACGTGCCCCTCTCGTTTGGAACATGGAATCTACGTTCCAAAAGTCGCCCGAATTGCCCCGGTCCTTCCCTTTCCCACAGTTCTCTTCTCCAAGGTACAGATCGAGGTTGGAGGGTTGAGGGCCTCTGGGGGGTTCCCTTCCGCTGCCCCATCTCCTGAGGGCTGAGGAAGAGGCAGGATGGAGTGGGTTGGTATTCCGAAGGGCGAAGGGCGACGGGAGTCTGGGGGTTCCCTGGGCTGTAACCCGAGCGCCCTGGTGCCATGGGAACGGCGTGTTCGGCCCGCCCCCTATGTGAAAAATTCAGAAGAGGCTGGCGCGACGGCCTCCAGCGGCTATTGGGGGTTGGGGGTTTCGAGGCTGCGGGGCCCCAGTTTTGGTGATAGGACAGGGTCCTGGAGGGAGGCGGGGAAGGGACCTACAGGGCCCGGGGGCGCATGTGCCATTCCTGGAGTCTGGGTCCGAGCTTCCCCCGCCCCGGGTCCCGGGTGTGAGTTCCCCGATCCCGGGAGGGCTCCTTGTCCGAGGCTCTCCAACCCACCAGGCCCCAGGCCGGAGGACCCTTATCCCGGGACGCGGGTTCGAGGCCTCCCTCGCCCCTGCCTGCGCCGCAGAGCCTCCCCCTCACCCCCCAGGCAGGCGCCTGGCGAACTCCGCTCCAACTTGACTAAGTTGGCGGCGGGCTGCGCGGGCCTTTACCTCGCGTGGGGAGGGGTCCAGGGTCCCCGGCCGCCGCAGCTGCCAGGTGCTGCAGGCTGCACCACCGCCTCGGCGCGCAGCCCCTCGGGCCGGTCCCGCCCAGCCGCCGGGGGAGGAGCCGCGACCCCGCCCCGTCCAGCCCCGCCCCGTCAGGGCAGCCCCGGGGTCCCCGCCCCGAGGCCTCGGCCGCCCAATGACTTTTCTGCTTTCCGCAGAGCTCAGTTGACCCACTGCTGCAAGGCCTTCGCCTGGGGTGGTGGTGGCAGTGTCGGGGTGGGGGGCGAGAGAGAGAGGAAAGAAGGGGTTTCTAAATTCCTGGGTGTGGACCCCCTCTGCATCCACGCCAGGGACTGGGCGCGCCAACTTTAGCCCTCGAAGAATCCACCTGGGAAGCTGGCTGAATGTTGATTCCGAGGTCTCACCCCTCAAGAGAGGCGGATTCAGCCGTGCTAGGGGAGGGCTTCAGGAATTTGCATTTTAAACAAATGCCCAGTGATCTTGCAGAGTTCGTGGACCTCACTTTGAGAAATGCAACTCTGGATGGAGAATTAATCTGGGGAGGGGGCTCCAGGGGAGGAGGGAGCCTGAGAAGTCTGCACTGAAGACTTCTGGATATCTGATTTTGGCGTTCCATTCATTCATTCACCCAGTTCTAGGTTAAGCACTCTTTATGCAGGGGGCGGTCCTGTGCCTGGAAGATGGCCTGTCCCCTCCCTGATGAATATTTACTGGACATTTGGGCTGTGGCTGGTATGCTTTGAGCACTTTGCCTCGATTATTAGCTCATTTAATTCCAGCACAACAGTAAAAGGATGATTATACTGAAGCTTATCTGGCACCCCCCCCCCCCCCCCCCCCCCCCCCCCCCCCCCACCCCGCTCAGGATTCTGCCTCTCAGCCAACTGTCCCTTTTCCTCACCGCCCATGGCTTTAAAAATAATTCTTCTTAGGCACTTGAAGGAGGAGAGACACATTGTGATAGAGTATGGCAGTTGGCTGTAGGGAACTGGTGATTCCAGCCCTCCGAGGGACCAGGATCCAGGCTCTTTGAGCAGGGTGCTCCTTTGAGGTCGCAAGGGACCGGGGTGGGTTTGTATGTGGGCCCTTGCAGACCAGACTGTACCTGTGCGTGGGGTTCATTGTCATGGCTGAGGGGGTCCAGGTGTCCAGCTCAGAGCAACTCCCACAGCAGGCCTGTAGATTAGCTCAGCCCCCACAGGGCTCGGGGCAGACACTGTACCCTCTCACGCCTGGCCTCCTTCTGTGGTTTGGCCTTCTGAGCATCTCTTTCTTACAAGATGGACTATGACTGGTGTCTTGTCGTGCAGCTTAGCTTCTAGTCCCAGCTTGGCCGCTCGGCCATTCATTCACTGCATGGCTGAGCGGTTTGCCATAGAGCTGGCTGAGATCCAGCTACATCCTTGGGCTCACAGAACCTCAGCCTCCCACTCAGGCCTCCGGTTGCCCACGCTCCAGCCTTGATCTGCAGCTTGATAAAGGCTGGGCCGCAGGCAGCAGTGCTTAGTATGCCTGGCTCCTCTGGTGTTCTCTGTGGTCATGACACAGCTGCTGTTGCTCATTGTGGCTCTCCTGGCCCTGGGTCATCTGCCTCCAGGTAATCGTGTGTGTGTGTGTGTGTGTGTGTGTGTGTGTGTGTGTGTAATAGCCACCAAGGTTCTTGGGGATAGAGGAGGCCTAGACCAGTGTTTGTGTTCTGGTCCCACCTCTAACCTGCTGGGCCCCTTAAGGCAACTTCCTAAATCAGTCTGCACTTCAGTTTCTTAATCCTTAAAATGGGGTTCACGCAACAAATATTTTTTTGAAGAATATTTACTGTGGGGACGCCTGGGTGGCTCAGTTGGTTAAGCGGCTGCCTTCGGCTCAGGTCATGATCCCAGCGTCCTGGGATCGAGTCCCATATCGGGCTCCTTGCTCGGCGGGGAGCCTGCTTCTCCCTCTGCCTCTGCCTGTGCTCGCTCGCTCTCTCTCCCTCTCTCTCTGACAAATAAAAAAAAAAAAAAAAAAAAAAAAAAAAGAATATTTACTGTGGGTTGACACCATGACAGCTGTTGGGGATCCAGTAGGGAAAGAAAACAATGTCCTTGCTTTCAGGGTGCTGGTATTTTAGACAGAAAAGAACCAAATAAACACATATGTCAGATGGTGATAAGTGTTCAGAAGAATAGAAGCAGAGCCAGGGGTCAGTGTGGTGTGTGCTTGTGGGGGGAGGGGGGTGGATGGGAGAGTTGATGGGGATGGTCAAGGGAGGCCCTGGATTTTATTTTGAATAACTTGAAATTTACATGAACGTAGAGAGATTAATATATGGGACAAGGTGAGTCTTTTTTTATGCAAATATAGAGAATAATGTAATGGTGTTTTTTTGTTTTGTTTTGTTTTTAAAGATTTTATTTATTTGACAGACAGAGATCACAGATAGGCAAAGAGGCAGGTAGAAAGAGAGAGAGGAAGAAGCAGGCTCCCTGCTGGGCAGAGAGCCCAATGCCGGGCTCAATCCCAAGACCCTGGGATCATGACCCAAGCTGAAGGCAGAGGCTTTAACCCACTGAGCCACCCAGGTGCCCCTGTAATGGTGTTTTTATTTTTTATTTTTTTTTTATTTCTTCTTTTTTTTTAAAGACTTTATTTATTTGACAGAGAGAGATCACAAGTAGGCAGAGAGGCAGGCAGAGAGAGAGAGAGGGAAGCAGGCTCCCCACTGAGCAGAGAGCCCGATTCGGGACTCCATCCCAGGACCCTGAGATCATGACCTGAGCCGAAGGCAGCAGCTTAACCCACTGAGCCACCCAAGCGCCCCTGTAATGGTGTTTTTAAAAGAAACCTTTTTGGGATGCTTGGGTGACTCAGTGGGTTAAAGCCTCTGCCTTCAGCTCGGGTCATGATCCCAGGGTCTTGGGATTGAGCCCCGCATTGGGCTCTCTGCTCAGCGGGGAGCCTGCTTCCCGCCCCCCCTCCCCCCGCCCCCGCCTGCTTCTTTGCCTACTTGTGATCTCTGTCTGTCAAGTAAATAAATAAAATCTTAAAAAAAATAAAAAAAAAACCTTTTCATTTTAGAAAATGCCAAACATAAATTTAAAAATAGTGTACAAACCCCGGTGTACCTTCACCCAATCTCAACAATCGTCACCGTGAACCAGCTTTGTTTTAGTGAACTGTCATGAAGTCAGTCTCAGGTATCTTCACCATTTCATGTAAGGTCATTTTTGAGCGGAGATCTGGCTGCAGTGAGAATATTAAGAAGATCTTCTCAGGCACCAGGAGGCAGGAGGGTGCCCGATGTGTCTGAGGAGCCTTGAGGAGGCCCATGTGGCTGGAGTGGGAGTGCACCAGGAGAGAAGATGAAGTCAAAGAGAGGAGGAGGGCGGGAGGTACAGATCATGCAGGAGAAAATAGCAACTCTGGGTCTCCGGGTCATCAGAAGGTCAAAAGGTGATGATGTGTTAAGAGTAGTTGTAGGAACTGCCCTCACCTGGGAGTCAGGGTCTTGGGTTCTGGTTCCAGAACCCACCACTTACTGGCTGGGAAAAGCTGGGTAAGTTGCTTCCTGTCCCGACCTATGAAAGGAGAGGTTTGGGGCGAATGGGCTGCGGTTGCTCCGCACTCTACGCTGTCATTCCAATAATATCGCTTGCCCTGTATGGAATGTTTACTACGTGCCAGGCTCTGTGCTAGAATGATGAAAGTCCATATAGCCGCTCCCTGAAAGGGGGAAGTTCCACAGAGGAGGAATCTGAGGCCAAGGTCACTCAGCGGGGAACTGGCAGAGCTGGGATTTGGTTCTGAGCTGGGTTCACGCCGGCCGCTAACCGCTACACACACGCCTTCTTCAGAGGGTGGATCCTCCACCTTGTAGAGATTTTGAGGCCAGGTCCCTCTCGTTCTAAGATTCTCTACCTTGGCAGGATGGAAGGATGGCTGGTCGACAGGGCAGAATAACACCCATGGGTTGGTCCATTGGGAGAGTTCTGTGGGATCTCTCTCTCTCTCTTTTTAAGGAATTATTTATTTATTTATTTATTTTTTAAGATTTTATTTATTTATTTGTTAGAGAGAGAGAGCACGAGAGCAAGCACAGGCAGACAGAGTGGCAGGCAGAGGCAGAGGGAGAAGCAGGCTCCCTGCCAAGCAAGGAACCCGATGTGGGACTCGATCCCAGGACGCTGGGATCATGACCTGAGCTGAAGGCAGCTGCTTAACCAACTGAGCCACCCAGGCGACCCGGAATTATTTATTTTAGAGAGACAGCGCGAGATAACATGGTGGGAGATAACATGGTGCCTCAGTTTCCTTACCTTGTATTACGGGGATCATAATACCAACTATAATTGTATAGTCTTGTGATGAAAAATGTACCTGAGTACATTTATAGTGTACCTGAGAAGGGGGTGGGTGGGTTTCCAGGGGCACCTGGGTGTCTCAGTCGGTTAAGCATCTGACTCTTGATTCTGGCTCAGGTCATGATCTCTAAGTTGTGAGATGGAGCCCCATGTCAGGCTGCAAACTCAATGTAGAGTTTGCTTGAGATTCTCTCTCCATCTCCCTCTGCCCCTCCCCTCACTTGCTTTTTTTCTAAAAAAAAAAAAAAAAGGGAAATTAGTTTTTAACTTATAACTAGTGGTCTAACTTGTGACCTATGGGCTAACCTGGACTAAAATCTGAGGGCTCACTTGTAACTAGTTGTCTCATCTGTGACTAGGGGTCTAATCTGTTCCATCTAATCTAACCCCTTGACCTGTGGTCAGAGTTCGTGTCCTGTGGCCTAAGTTATGACCTGTGGGCTGTTGTGTAATCAGTCATCAAACACAATGACCAGAGAGCTAACAAAAGACCAGACTTGTGATCTAATGTGGGTCCCGTGGCCTAGCTTGTGGTCACGGTTTTATCTGTGACCTGTGGCTTAACCCCTGATGTATGGTCAAAGCTGTGCACAGCGGTCTAACCTGCAACGCCTGGGCTGCTCTGTGACCTGTGGTCTTCCTCTGCCTAGGGAGAAGTGAATTTAAGCGGTGCTGGAAGGGCCAGGGGGCCTGCCGGACTTACTGTACAAGGCAAGAAACCTACATGCACATGTGCCCAGATGCCTCCCTGTGCTGCCTCCCCTATGGAATCAGGCCTCTGGCCTCTAAGCCTTAATATGTGGAACTGATTCTGGGGCTGGCACCCTTGCTCTCCAATAAACACCTGCTGCCGGCTGTCTCCTTTGCTGCTTGCTCACCACCTGGCCACCCCGTGCTGAGGGTATGGGGTGCACGAGGTCCTGGTATGGCCGGGGTTGGAGGGATGGTTGGTGAAGGGAGGCAAGGCCCCGGGGGCCAGTGGGTATTAGTGATCTCGGTAAATGGTTTCAGGTCTGCCTATGAGATCCCTTCCACTCTCTCCAACTCTGGAAAAATTACCTGATCTCCACAAGCATCCCGAGTCTTCTCATCCATACAGTGGGGATAAATGATAATATCAGGAGAATTGGACCTTATAGAAGGAATGCAAAAAGGAGGTTAGAGTTAATAGTAACAATGTGAGCTAATAATAATAATGAGTTAATTACAGAAAGGATGAATAATGGTAGAGTTAATATCCTTTGGCATTTTAAAAGGCAGGCCCTCAAGGGCGAAAGGATTTCTCTAGGTTCCTTTATCTCCTATTTTAGCATTGCAAGGGCCTGGCCACGTGGAAAAGACCACAGGCTTTTAGGAAAGCAGTTTCCACTTATGCAGGATAAACAGAGAGGGGAGAAGTGGGCCTCGGCCAGACCCAGGGAACCGTGGGCATGGGAAGGCCGGGAGCAAATGTGAGCAGAGTCTGGGAGTTAGGCCGACAGAGTCACATGCCAGTTATCCTGCATCAGGATTACATCTGGCTGAAAAATAGGTAGCTCAACTTGCAGGGGCTTATCTGGAGTTAGGCAGAAACCACATCAGCGAGCATCCTGTTGGGTCCCCTATGGCCTCCAAAACTTCAGGCGCAACGTCATTGTTTAAAGCAGGAAGGTGGGGGAGGGTTGAATTGAGCAAATTTCTCACTTTTACCAGGAAAGCAAACACTGTCCCTGGAACTGTCCCCAGCAGACTTCTGCCTCCTTCTCAGGGGCCAGAGCTGTGTCACATGGCTATGGGCTGGCAGCTGTCGGTGTCAGGGAGGCTGGGAAGAATGTATTTGCCCGGATAGTAGATAGGACCTGGGGGTGGGGGAAGGGAGCTGGGGAAGACCTTCAGTGTTGACCCACCTTCTCCTGGGGTAGAGCCCAGAAAGGGGCAGGCATGTTCAATAAGGTGAAGGGAACGCCAAGGACAGAAGGGCTCTCATCCACTGTCCTTTGAGACTTTTCAGAGGAGTTCAGGGTAATCTTGGAGTAAGAGAAAGGCCCCTGCTTGGCCTGGCTAAGAAGAGTGGTGCTATTCAAAATACTTACCATCAGGAGGGAGAGAGTCTCAGGGCTGGAGCAGAGTCTCAGAGGCTAGCTGCTGTGTTAACCCTTTAGCTGCTGGTATGAAAGGGACCTGGGAAGGTGCCAGAGGCAGCTGGACTGGAGGAGGGGATATGGAAGGATCTTGGGCAACCGCTTTTTACCAACCAGGAGGGAAGTACTGAATTATTTTAATAACAAAGCATGCTTCCTGAGTATCAGCCTTACCCCTCTGTCCCCCTCAGTTTCTGGGTGACCTAGACATTGAACTGATGGCCTCTGGGCCTGTTTTAGGACCCAGTGTGGTGGGGGGGGAGTGGGCTTTGTGTTGGGAGCCTAGAAAGAGAACCAGATAAGAACCCCAGAGCCGGCCACAGAACTACAGTGAGCCAATGTGAGGTGGCCTTAGCCAGTATCACCAGTAGGCCTTGATGAGTCAGCAGGAGGCCTGACCAGTTCATCAGCAACCAGCTGCAGCTAGAAAGCCAGTGGATGTTTTCGGCGACATCCAGATTCCAGCAGATGCCGGTCACTGAATCTCCTCATCCCTAGCACAGCCGTCCTATATGGGAGAAGCAGGGGAGGAAAGGAGGAATCAGGAAGCCTGAGCAATTATACCAAAGAGACCGAGTCTCTCTGAATTCAAGAAACCTCAAGAGAATATTGAAGTTGTTGAGCTAGACCAAGTTTTATACTGGGATGAACTAAGTTTAGTTCTGCCCTCTGACCCCTCCCCTCTGCATTATTCTACAAAGAATGGAGAAGCTATGTTTTCTTTGCTCAGTCCCAGACATGGTGCAGGGAGTCTGTGACCTTGTTGCAGTTAAGATAGTGATGAGGCGTGAGGAGTCAGATTCAAGTTCACACGCCAGCTCTGCCATGTCTAGGCCACGGGCTGTGAGCACAGGGCAAGTCCGTTCCTGCGTCTGATGTCAGAATTGTCCTCTGCAAAATGGGCTTCCTAGCCCTGAATGGGGTGCCTGTAGGGTCAGATGAGGTCCTCCCGTACTCTGTCAGGGCTCCGTAAAGCTGTCTCTTCTCCAGAGCCAGAGGTATGCCGCTGGCCTTCTTCTCCACACATTTCAGACTTCAGAAAATCTTCAAGAACAATGCAAAGAATTCCCGTAGATCCTTCACCCAGTTTTCCCAAATATTAACATTTTATCACTTTTACCTTATCATTTCTTCTCTCTCTCTATATGTGTGTATAAAAAAATATAAATATATGTGTGTGTATTTATGTGTATGTCAGACATGAGCCCCTTTAGGCCTAATACTTCAGTGGGTTTTTCCTAAAAACAAAGACATTTTCTTATATAACCACAGTACAATGACAAAACTCGGGACATTCACATCGACAAAATTCTATGGTCTAATCTTCAGATCTTGTTCAGCTTTTACCAGCTCTTCCAAAAAAATCCTGTATAGCCCAACAAAACCTCTGGATCACACAGCGCAAGCAGCTGTTAATTTCTTTGACCTCCTTTAACCTGGAGTCGTTCTTCAGTGTTTTGTGACCCTGATGTCTTTGAGGAGGTCAGGCCAGTTATTTTGTGGAATGTCCTTCAGTTTGAGTTTGTCTGATGTGTCCTCATGACTGAATTCAGCTTATGCATTTTTAGCAGGAATATTCCAGAAGCAATGCTGTGTTTCTCTCAGAGCATCAAGTTGAAGGCAGCCATCACCCTTCTAGGGTGCAAAAAGGAGGTTAGAGCCCCTTCTAGGGGCTGAACGGAGACCCAACAGTCTAGATAGCTTTTTTTTTGAAGCTCACACCTCACACGTGCAGGACAGTTTCCCACCCAGCACCCTAACAGACCATCGTCTAAGCCCACATCCCACCGCCTAAGTCATATGGATGCACCTAACAGGCCAAGGAGATGAGGCAATTCTAGGGTGGAAGGTTCCTCAAGATACTTCACAGATGAGGCTCCCAAGCTCAGAGAGGGGGAGTGACTTGTCCAAAGCCACACAGCTCCCGAGGCACAGAGCTGGGACATGGACTTAAATCTTTGAACTTCAGGTCAAGGTTTCTTTTCAGATAAAACAGTAGCCACACATTGGTAGGACAGGCCATTGTGAAGGGGAAGGTTTGGGAGCAGAAGTGCTCCTTGGCCCTGGAGGTATGCAAGGTGAGCTAGGGGGGTGGACAATGCTACAGAAGGGATTTATGCTGTGTATTGGCATTCAGCAGCACTATTTCAGAGCACAAACATTCCCCAGGAAGTATCGACCAGCTGAGCTAGTGATAACAATACTACCACTTGGCCATTATTAGTAAGGACCAATGGCTTTACACACCTCATCTCATTTAATTCTCATAGTCATGATACTATTATCCCCTCCTTTTCTGGAAGGCAGCTGAAGCTTTTAGTGAAGCGTTGTCTAGGTCATACATCCAGTAAATGGTGTTGCTGGGACTCCACACTGGTCCTCTGGCACTTGATTTTATCTTCCAGATTCACCCTTGTGTTTTTAAAAATTTACAAGTAATGTATGTTCATTGGAGAGAACTTGGGAAACAGAAGCACAAATAAGAAAGCAAACATCATCAGTATTTTCACTACACATAAATACCCACAAATAAACTACATGTAAAATGGGATCTGCAAATAAAAAGGAATAAAACTGCACATACTTTTTGGTGTCCTGGTTTTATGTCTTTGTTTTGTTTTGTTTTTTACTTACCAATGTATCACGAGCATTTCCATATGTGCTTAGACAGTCTTCCAAAACAAGATTTTTAGCACTAAAATGTCTCCCAAAGCTTCTTTAAAATTTTCCAATTTTTATTACTTGAGTAGAATGGTTAGAACATATTGTAGGAAAATAAAACATAGATGAGTTTCAAAATATTTACCACTCTTATAATCCCTGTTAGCTTTTTAAAAAAATATTTTATTTTCATTTTATGTTTTTAAGATTTATTTATTTGAGAGAGAGGACAGAGAGAGAGAGAGAGAGAGAGAGAGCAAGAGTAGGGGGGAGGGGTAGAGGGAGAGGGAGAGAGAGAATCTTAATCCCTGAGGTCATGACCTGAGCCAAAATCAAGAATTGAATGCTTTACTGACTGAGCCACCTAGGCACCCCTAAAGATTTTATTTTATTTTATTTTTTTTAAATTTAGCTTTTTTTTTTTTTTAAAGATTTTATTTATTTATTTGTCAGATAGCGAGCGCAGGAGCGAGCATAGGTAGACAGAGTGGCAGGCAGAGGCAGAGGGAGAAGCAGGCTCACTGCTGAGCAAGGAGCCCGATGTGGGACTCGATCCCAGGACATTGGGATCATGACCTGAGCCGAAGGCAGCTGCTTAACCAACTGAGCCACCCAGGCGTCCCTAAAGATTTTATTTTTAAGTAATTCCTACACCCAACGTGGGGTTTGAACTCATAACCCTGAGATCAAGAGTCACATGCCCCTTTAACTGAGCCAGCTAGGTGCAGTCCTCCCCTTCCCCCCCCCCCCCCCCCCCCCCCCTTTTCCTTTTTTTTTTTTTTTTCCCCTCTCTCAAATAAATAAATCTTAAAAACATAAAATGAAAATAAAATA
>ML093393.1:13302-34612 GCA_003697995.1 Taxidea taxus jeffersonii | reverse complement strand
CCCCCCCCCGCCCCCGCCTCCCCGTTAGCTTTTGTTACATATTTTCTCAAGAGGTTATACCCATATATTTTTTTAAATGTTACAAACCTGTGTGTGTGTATGTGTGTGTACTAGTATACATAGTGTATATGATATTCATATATATATTAATACATAATACATAATATGTTATATTCATATATATGTGCTTTAAAAAAGATTCTGTTTATCCATTTTTTAAAAAATATTTTATTTATTTATTTGACAGACAGAGATCACAAGTAGGCAGAGAGGCAGGCGGAGAGAGAGAAGGAAGCAGGCTCCCCGCTGAGCAGAGAGCCCCATGCGGGGCTCGATCCCAGGACCCTGAGATCATGACCTGAGCCGAAGGCAGAGGCTTTAACCCACTGAGCCACCCAGGCGCCCCTGTTTATCCATTTTTTTAAAAGATTTTTTTTTTTACGTATTTGAGAGATCACAAGTAGGCAGAGAGGTAGGCAGAGAGAGAGGGGGAAACAGGCTCCCTGCTGAGCAGAGAGCCCCATGAGGGGCTTGATCCCAGGACCCTAAGATTAAGATCTGAGCTGAAGGCAGAGGCTTAACCCACTGAGACACCAAGGTGCCCCTTGTTTATCCATTTGAGATAGAGAACTGCGCCTGCACATGAGCTGGGGTGGGGGCAGCAGAGGGAGACAAAGAAACAGGCTCGGGGAGCAGGGAGCCTGACGGGCAAAAAATATGGAACAGTTCACAAATTTGCGTGTCATCCTTGCACAGAGGCCATGCCAATCTTCTCTGTATCTGTTCAGTTTTAGTGTATGTGCTGCCCAAATGAGCACTATCTGCATTTTCATAGAGACTCTTCTATTAGAGATTAGAGGAGTTCTTGTGCCACTGGCAGGTGGATCCCTTTGGGCTTACAGAAGGGAAAAGAACAAAATGGGTGAAGATGACAGGCACTGTAGGGGGTTTGGGGTAAGATTTGGTGGCCCCCTGCTCCCTTCCCGACCCGGGTTTTCCATGGCAAAGTGTTAAGTGGAATATGCTTATTGTGCCAGGGCTACCTCAAAGTCTGAGAGCCAGGCAACAATCACGTGTGGCCCCAGATTCCTTGACAATGGCTCAGGAAGGCACCTTTCTGGAGACTGCCATACAAAGTGAACTTTCTTCCCCCAATGGAACAGGTCAAGTTTCTCTGGCGATACACCAAAGGAAGTTATTGGTTATGTGTAGAGGATATTTCTTTTCTTTTTCAAAGAAAAATAGAAAAATAGACTTTTAAAAAAATGTATTTTAATTATTTATAAAAGATTTTATTTTATTATTTTTTAAATTTTATTTAAGCTTTTTTAAAATTTAAACATATAATGTAACCCCACCACCCTCTCCCAACCCCTCTCCCCCCCACCCCCCTCAGTTTGTTTTATGACATTAAGAGTCTCTTTTGGTTTGTCAAAGATTTTATTTTTTTAAGTAATTTCTACCCCTATGTGGGACTCAAACCCACAATCCCAAGATCAGGAGCCGCACACTGCTTCCCTGACTGAACCAACCAGGTGCCCCTTGTTATTTATATTTTCACTGAAGTCCAGTCGATACACAATGTTACATTAGTTTCAGGTGTACAACGTAGTGATTTGACCCCTCTATGATGTGCTCACCACAATGGTAACCACCACCTGTCATGATACCACGGAATATATACCTTATACAGCACCTTTCATCAATGGCCATTTCTGTGAAAAAGAAGTACCTCTCCACAGCTGAGTCACACAACACAGTGTAATGCCTTCATTGCTGTGTGCTTTTCCTGCATGGGAATCAAGGTAATTCCCATCTCTTATGCACATAGCCACTGGCTCCAGGAGGCATTCTTCTGATTTCTTTGGAAATCATGATTCATGATTGCTCATATTTGCAATCCATATATTTTTTTAATGATTTTATTTATTTATTTGACAGATGGAGATCACAAGTAGGCAGAGAGGCAGGCAGAGAGAGAGGAAGGGAAGCAGGCTCCCTGCTAAGCAGAGAGCCCGATGTGGGGCTCGATCCCAGGACCCTGGGATCATCACCTGGGCCGAAGGAAGAGGCTTAACCCACTGAGCCACCCAGGCACCCCGCAATCCATATATTTGATAAAGGACTCATTTCCAAAATATACGAAGAGCTCCTACGAACCAGCAAGATAAAGACAGTCTAATAATATAGTAGGTAAGTATTTTAGACATTTTACAAAAGTAGGTATACAAATGACACTAAACCCATGAAAAGATGTTCAAAATCATGAGGCATCAGGAAAATGCAAATTAAAGCCACAATAGGATGCCATCACATACCCACCAGAATGATTAAAGTAAAAAAATGGGGGCTCCCGGGTGGCTCAGTGGGTTAAAGCCTCTGCCTTCGGCTCAGGTCATGATCCCAGGGTCCTAGGATCGAGCCCCGCATCGGGCTTCTGCTCAGTGGAGAGCCTGCTTCCTCCTCTCTCTGCCTGCCTCTCTGCCTACTTGTGATCTCTGTTTGTCAAATAAATAAAATTAAAAAAAAAAAAAAAGGACCAAAGTGAGTATTGGTGAAGATTTGGAGCAACTGGAATGCTAATACCTTGCTGATGGGAATGTAACATGGACAGCCCCTTCGGAAAAACAGTTGAAATGTAACTTTTATAAGTTACTTATAAATAAATAGAAATATGTGTATACAAAGACTTCTCTATTAATATTTATAGCTTTTCTATTTCTTCTCTCTTTTTAAAAGATTTTATTTATTTATGACAGAGATAATGAGAGAGGGAACACAAGCAGGGGGAGTGGGAGAGGGAGAAGCAGGCTTCCTGCTGAGCAGGGAGCCCAAATGTCCAGGAAGTGACTGGATAAATTGAATTACATCTATACAGTATAACACGAACAATAATAAACAATAAACAACAGTAACAATATATTCTCATACACACAACGCGAGTTAATCTCAAAAACATTATGTTAAGCAAAAGAAGCCATATATAAAGATTTACATACTGAATGACTCTATTTATACCACGTTCAGAAAGGCAAAACTAGGTTGATTTAAAAAGTAAGGGGAGGGGGGTGGTGCCTGGGGGCTGAGTTGCTTATGTCCCACTCTTGGCTTTGGCTCAGGTCATGATCTCAGGGTCTTGAAATGAGCCCCTGTCAAGTTCTGAGCTCAACAGGGAGTCCTCTTGAAGATTATTTCCCTCTGCCCCTTTCCCTATATGCCCACGAGGTCTCTCTCTCAAATAAATAAACTTCCAAATAAATAAAATAAAGGTAAGAAAAAATTTGGGAAAAAAATCCTACCCAAAACCTCCTTTCTCCCTTTATCTTTTCTTTGGAGCACACTTAGTTAAATTTGGGTAAGTTATTCAAGCTTATGATGCTGCTACATTTATGTTACAAACAGACCCACCAGTGAGAAAGGACTCTGTTCATGGCAGATGGATGATTCTCAACGGGAAGACACTGCCCTCTAGGGGTGAGTTTTGAAACTTGCTGGTGGGTTGTTTTGTTTTTTGCTTTTTGTTTTTTTTTCCCTTTTGGTAGTCAAAATTAATGGAGTCCTTACTGGAATTTAGTAGGTGGGGGACTTGGGATGCAAGATGGCATGCTATGTGTGTGACTGACCTGGGGAATGAAGTATTGACCCATTTCCCAAACAAAATTCCAATGTCCTGCTAGACATTTATGTAGGTGAGAAACCCATTTATAATTCTCTGAGCCCAGAATCTGAGGCTGTTTTGCAAGTTTTTTTTTTGCATATTGAATTTTCCTGGAATGAAACTAGGAATCAAGGAATGATTATACTTTGTTTTGGTTAGAACTTTACTCAAGCTGTTTACCGTTTTGGAAAGTCAGGATACAGAGAGCAAACACTTGGAGTAGTACTTGAATTGTGCATATGGACCATGCATTGGAGCCTGCATTTGTAGCTCTTGCACTCATGCTATATATAGGGGCAAGATCTGACATATTTCATTATGTCTTTAAATGTATTTACATATCAAAATACATATTATTATGAAACAGTCCCTTTTCTCTCTTATATTATGGTTAGGGCTTATTTTGATTTTTTCCCCTTGCAATTATATGAGTAGATAGGTTACAATATTTATGAATTTTATTTGGGACAGAAAGAGGACACTGCAAAATATTTATTTATTTGCCTATTTAAAATTAATTAATTAATTAATTAATTTGAAAGAGAGCAAGAGTGAGAGAGCATAAGTGGGAGGGAGACGGGAACAGCAGCAGAGGGAGAGGGAGAAGCAGGTTCCTTGCTGAGCAGCTCCTTGCCAGGACCCCAGGATCATGACCTGAGCCAAAGGCAGATGCTTAACTGACTGAGCCACCCAGGTGCCCCTGCAAAATATTTATCATAAAAAGGAGCATTGGGTCTAATAGGACCCTGGGAACATCGAGCTGTCACCAATAGATTAGTGGGAACTCATGAGGGGATAGAGAGAGGGGCCACAGGTAACCTTCCTCAGAATTCCACCAGGAAGACCCGCATTTCACTGATGCCTAGTTCTCCCTAAGCATAGGGGCTCAGTATTTCACAAAGACATATTCCTCCCTATAGGAGTTTATAGCAAGGATACATGGAAATGTGAATACATGGAACACAGCATGAACCACCCATATATGCTCTTGCAGCCCTGCTCAGAGCCTTGACAGTCATATACAGTGACAGTCATATGAAGGGACAGTCATATGCAGACCAGGAGACCACTCCCCCTGCCATCCCCATGCCCCAGACACAGTTGATTGGACAAGAGGTGGGGACTTCCCCAAGCCAAGTTGATCTTATAAGCTGGCCAGCGACCTACCAGGTGGCTTGGTACAAAATGATGAACTGCATCAAGAAGATTCTGTTCCAAGAATTTGGGAACAGAATTGGGAAATACAGAGAATAAGCAGTTTATAATTGGAGCGGAAGCTGAAAAGATGCCTTAGTAAAAGTCATGTTGGGAGCACTTGGGTGGCTCTGTCCTTTAAGCATCTGCCTTTCATTCAGGTCATGATCTCCAGGTCCCAGGATGGAGCCCTGCCTGGGGCTCCCTGCTCAGCAGGGCCTCTGCTTAAGGATTCTCTCTCTCCCTCTCTCTCTGCCCCTCCACCCCATTTCTTTCTCTATCTCTCTCAAATAAATAAATAAACCTTTAAAAAATAAATACAGGGGCACCTGGGTGGCTCAGTGGGTTAAAGCCTCTGCCTTCTGCTCAGGTCATGATCCCAGGGTCCTGGGATCAAGCCCCCCATCGGGCTCTCTGCTTGGCGGGGAGCCTACTTTCCCCCCCCCTCTCTCTGCCTGCCTCTCTGCCTACTTGTGATTTCTGTCTGTCAAATAAATAAATAAAATCCTTAAAAAAATAAATACAAACATCACAATATTGCGTGGCCTATCACACTTGTCTGCCTCTCAGATCTCCTCTCAGTATGTCTCTCTTCCCTTCCCTTAGTCACAAGGCCATTCTTTTTTTTTTTTTTATATTTTTTATTTATTTGTTAGAGAGAGAGAGAGAGAGCGAGCACAGGTAGAGTGGCAGGTAGAGGCAGAGGAAGAAGCAAGCTCCCTGCCGAGCAAGGAGCTGGATGTGGGACTCGATCCCAGGACGCTGGGATCATGACCTGAGCTGAAGGCAGCCGCTTAAACAACTGAGCCACCCAGGCGTCCCCACAAGGCCATTCTTAAAGTCTCTGGAACAAGCCACCTGCCCCTACCAAGGCCTAGCTAGGCACATGCTGTTCTACCTGGTATATTCTTCCCTGAACCTACTCCCAACTATCTGCAAGCATGACTTCTCATCCTGCTGATCCCAGGTCGAATGGCACCCCCTCAGATTTACCCTGACCACTCACGGATGTCCACCTCCTTCATGAGCCCCCCACTCCTATTCTCAATCACTACACTCCTCATAGCCCTCACTACTGTAGGTAATTATGAACTTATTTCTTTAATGTCTTTTCCTCACAGGTTGTAGGCTCCACGATGGGCAAAGTGCATACTTGCTTTATTTACTACTTTGTAGCTAGAGACTAACCTGGTGCCTGGCAAATAACAGGTATCCGTAAGTACTTGTTGTATGACTATATGAGCAAAGGAATCTAGGTTTTATGGGAATTATGGTTCAGTAGCTCTAAGACATGGTTAAGAAAAATCCTTAGCTTCACAACAATTTAGACACAATCTTCAATGATATATTTCCAGCATCCTGTGCATGTTCATTAATTTTGCTCCATTTCTTCCTAATTTGAGTGCACAGTCCAGTGAGAATCCGGTTAGGTCTCAGGCTTCCCTGATTGGGCACGCCTCGTGATACACAACTCAGGACGTCCACCTTCCCTTCACCAGCATCAACACTCTACTTTTTCTGTCTTCCATTAATTCAACTAATAGTTATTGAATAACTACTATGTGCCAGGTGTTATTCTGGGGAAAAACCCTTTGTTGAGATGCCTCTGTGGGGAGCCATGACTTCTCATTTAGATTCGTAGACCCAAAAGCCCTTTACTGAAGTGGAGGTTGGGTCCCTTTGAGGAAGGACTCTGTAACAATGCCACAAGCACATACTGAAAATCTTTCTTCAGGGCAGGGAACCTGTGGCCATTGACCAGGGTGATTCTATATTTGCGAAAGGCAATGTTGTTTCTGAGTTGATCCTAATAACGAGAGACCCAAAATGCCACCTGTCAGAATTGGAGGGTGCATGGAGGTCGCACGACACAGATATTCTTGGACTAAGAATATCTCATGGTTTGTCTGGTTACTCTCATTCAGCATAATTATTGGGAGAATCACCTACATTGTAGCATGTATCAATAGTTCACTACTTTTTATTGCTGAATAGTATTCCTCTGTATGGATATACCACAACTTGCTTGTCAGTTCACCTGTTGATGGATGTTTAGAGTGTTTCCAGTTTTGGGCTTTTATAAGTAAAGCTGCTGTGAGCAATTATATACAAGTCTTTGTGTGGGCATACACTTTTGTTTCTCCTGGGTAAATACCTAGATGAGGAATGGTTAGATCATATAGTACATCACACTTTTTGAGAAACTGCCTAGTGTTTTTAAAGTGGTTGCACTCTTTTATGTTCCCACCATGTAATTTTCACATATATTCTTCTCTAGGTCTTCATGACTGATTTATCTTTTCCTTTTTTCTGGGCTAAAAGATTTTAAGACACTTAATATTCACGGATTTTATCTCTTTTTGAAAAACTTGATTTTTATTATAGATTGAGATGTCAAAAGAATATTTAAAAATATATAAAGTATAAAAATAATAAGACAACAAATATCTCTATACCTACCATCCAGATAAAATAACAGAATATCAGCATTATGCCTTCTAATTCTTTTTAAAAAATATTTTATTTATTTATTTGACAGAGAGAGAGATCACAAGTAGGCAGGGAGCCAGTTAGAGAGGAGGAAGCAGGCTCCCCACTGGGCAGAGAGCCTGATGAGGGGCTCAATCCCACAACCCTGGGATCATGACCCTAGCCAAAGACAGAGGCTTTAACCCACTGAGCCACCCAGGTGCCCCATGCCTTCTAATTCCTATACCTAGAGTGGACCATTATCCTCAATATATGCTTTACTGCCTGTTTCATCATCCATGTCTATGCCCCTAACAAAACATTTGTTACTAAGTGCTCAATTTTGATCAAGTTTTGGAAAAGGTTTAGTTAAGATTTTGATTGGAATATCATTGAATCTGCGATTCGATTTCTGTAGAATTGATGTCTTTAAGCCATTGAGTCTTCTAATTCATAAACATGGTATGTCTCTTCCAATAAGGGCTTCTAATTTTCTCCATAAAATTACTAAATGTATTTTTCTTTGAAATATTCACAGATATTGGGAAGTATCTTATTTCTTTCTTTTGGTTCCTAGCAGTTTGACTATGCTATGCCTAAGCTTGATTTTCTTCATGTCTGTTCTACAGGGAGTTCATTAAGCTTCTTGAGTCTGTGAATTGATGTCTTTCAACAATTTGGGAAAGTTTTCAGCCATTACTTTAAAAAATATTTCTTCTTCTCCATTTCTTCTCTTTTCTCCTTCTAAGACTCCAGTTAGATATATGTTAGAACATTTGAAATTGTCCCAAAACTCTCTCATTCTCTGTTCTCTTTGTTCTGCATACTTTTTTCTCCCTGTGCTTTGATTATATTTCCGATTGATTTGTCTTCGAGTGTCCCGATTCTTTCTACTCTGCCCAGTATGCTGTTAAGCCCATCCAATAAATTCCTAACTTTAGATTTTGTATTTTTCAGTTTAGAATGTCAAATTTATTCTTAAGAGATTCCATTTGTGGTAGACTGATACACTGATTATATATATATATATGTGTGTGTGTGTATATATATATATATATATATATATACATATACATATACATATATATAATGGAATTTACTCAGCCACCAAAAAAATGAAAATTTGCTATTTACAATGATGTGGATGGAGCTAGAGTATATTACACTAAGTGAAATAAGTCAGGCAGAGAAGACAAATACTATATGATCCCATATGTGGAATTCAAAAAGAAAACAGAGAACATATGGGAATGGGGAAGGAAAAAAAAGGAGAGAGGGAAAAAAAACCTAAGAGACTCTTAATGATAGGGAACAAACTGCAGGTTGATAGTAGGGAGGGGGGCGGTGGGAGTAATGAGCTAAATGGGTTGGGCTTTAAGGAGGGCACTTGTGGTGAGCAGTGGGTATTGTATATAAGTGATGAAACACTAAATTCTACTCCTGAAATCAGTATTGCGCTGTATGTTAACTAAGTAAAATTTAAATTAAAAAGCAAATATTGCTTTGGCCAGTGGGATTTAAGAAAGCATGATAACAGAAGTTTGAAAATGTTGCATATTGGGGCTTACCCTCTTAGACCTAGCTATTTATGTAAGAAGCCAAGGTTAACTTCCTTGAAACAGAAAGGTCACATGGACAGAGATGCAGTCATACATATGGGTGACCCCAGATGAGAATACCAGAACCACTCAATTCACACACAGAAATCTGAGAATTAATAAATAGTTGTTATTTTAATCCACTAGGTTTTAGAGTGATTTGTCATGTAGCAATAAAAAATGATACAGTATTTCTCTGGGTATTAGTTTAAATTATTCATCCTTTCAACCTTTCCCACTAATTAGTTTAACTTGTTTATAATAGTCATTTTAAAGTTGTATGTGAAGTCCAACACCTATACCATGTGTGGATTTGCTGCTATTGGCTCTTTTTAGTCAATTGGTTATTGGTTATGCATCTTATTTTCCTTCCTTTGTGAATGTCTTTTAATATATTTCAATTGTGTGCTAGAAATTGTATTTAAAGGAACTGTGGAGTGTAGAGTAAGTGTTGTTTTCACTCAGGGAGAGTATAACTTCTGCAAACCAAGAGAGCAAAGTGTTCTTGGTTCTCCTCGGGTTTGCATACAGGTACAAAGGAACATTTTGGAATTTCAAAGTAATGATTTTTTTTTAAAGCTTATTTATTTATTTATTTGTCAGAGAGAGAGAGAGCAAATGAGCACAGGCAGACAGAGTGACAGGCAGAGGCAGGGGGAGAAGCAGGCTCCCTGCCAAGCAAGGAGCCCGATATGGGACTCGATCCCAAGACGCTGGGATCATGACCTGAGCTGAAGGCAGCTGCTTAACCAACTGAGCCACCCAGGTGTCCCCAAAGTAATGATTTTTTTAAAGGTTTTTATTTATTTATTTATTTGAGAGAGAGAGAGCACAAGCAGAGGGAGGAGCAGAGGGTGAGGGAGAAGCAGGCTCCCCGCTGAGCAGGGAGCTGAACATATGGCTCGATCCCAGGACTCCAGGATCACAACCTGAGCCAAGGGCAAAGGCTTAGCGGACTGAGCCACCCAGGAGCCCCTTCAAAGTAATGATTTATTATTAGATGATCATGAGGTTACAGAGCTTAATAATGTAACTAAAGATGGCTAGTAAGAGCACAATAGAATTATTGAGAACAACCTGAGTTAATCTCTGAAAATGACACCCTGCTACCTTAAAAAATTCTAGGAACATCAGGATACATAAACATACTTTTCATCAACTCATGGAACAATGATATCATCATATGTCACATAGATTCCAGAAGATTCCACTACATACTTGTGAGACAGTGAGACTGAAAAGGGCAAATACTCTTTTAATATTATTGTTATGAAAATATTTTGACTTCACCTGGAAGGGGATTTCCTGAGTACTGCTGGGGTAGACAAAGAGACGAACACAGAGATCAGCCACACGTGTTTATTGACAGAATTTAGGAATCCACTGAGGTCAGACTCGGGGCAGCTCCACCTGCGTTTTCATGGCTTCAGGCTACAAAGAACTTAAAATGGCCATAGCTTTTCTCTTGGCTGGAACTTGGGCTTCACACAGCACAGTTTATTATTGGTACAGTAAACATAGACCCTTTCTCTCTTGGAGCATTTCTGGCGGCATCTGCCATGAAGATTCCAGCATTTTTGGGTGCCGCCTGACACAAAAAAGAAAGAAGAATGGAGACAGTGTCAGCCCTGAGAAGAGGTATTAAAGCAGGTTTTCAGTTCCCCTTGTCTTTGACCATTGACCTCCTTTTTCTTTCCTTCCCTTTTTAAAAATTGTGGTAAAATACAAAGAACACAAAACTTACTAGTGCAAGCATTTTTTAAAAGTTTGTTTATTTGTTTATTTATTTATGCAATCTCTACACCCAATGTGGGGCTCAAACCCATGACTCCGAGATCCAGATAGCATGCTCCTCCAACTGAGCTAGCCAGGCACACAACAAGCATTTCAAAGTGCATGGTTCAGGGGCAGTAAGTATATTAACAGTGTTATGCAACCATCACCACCATCCAATTCCAGAACTTTCTAATCATCCCAAAGGGAAAACCTGCACCCCTCTCCCCAGCCCTGGGCAATCACCAGTTTGCCCTCCACTCTGTTGATGTGCCTACTGTGGACATTTTATGCCAATGGAATTATGTACCACGTGGCCTTTTGTGTCTAGCTTCTTTCACTTAGCGTGTTTTCATGGATCTTCCATTCTGGTTGTTTTTTGGCTTTGTTTTTGGCTAACATTCCATCACTTTCTTCATAATTTTATTTGTTTGTTTGCTTGTTTATATTTTTGCCAAGGTCTATCATTAAGAGATGGCTGTATTTAGGTTTTTTCTCATCAATTACAGTTAAGTACACATTATATAAAATTTGCCATCTTAGCCATTTTTTTAAAAAGATTTTATTTATTTATTTGTTAGAGAGAGAGAGAGCGAGCGAGCACAGGCAGACAGAGTGGCAGGCAGAGGCAGAGGGAGAAGCAGGCTCCCTGCCAAGCAAGGAGCCCGATATGGGACTCGATCCCAGGACGCTGGAATCATGACCTGAGCCGAAGGCAGCTGCTTAACCAACTGAGCCACCCAGGTGTCCCCATCTTAGCCATTTTTAAGCACACAGTTTGACGTTGTTGAGTACATTGTGAGTAACCATCATCACCAGCCACCTGCATAACTCTTTTCATCTGGTAAGACTGAAATTCTTTTACTCATTAAACAGTAGCCCCCCTTTTCCCCCTCCCCTGGAGCCCCTGGCAACAGCCCATCCATATTTTTGGGGGGCCTTTCCTGTCCCGAGATCTTGATCAATCAACAGATTGCAAGAATTGCCAACACAGCTCCCGAAAGAAGTGTTCTGACAGTTTTGGGGGTGGGATGGCACCCATGACCTCAACCTAGAGGCACACGCATCTGGGACAGTTTTGCTATTCCAACCACAGGTTTTGCAGCAGTTAAAGATGAAATCCTCTGCTTTAACCAAACGAGGATCTGTACACCCTTCTCTGTTCTGAAAAGCCCCACGCCTGTTCCGACTCGGGTCTTCAGGGGCTCTGGCAGCTGAATGAAGCCTGGGACCTCTAGTTGTGTCTGTTAAACCACTTTCTTTGGACAGTTTTAAGCCCTGACTCTTCTCTATTTCCTTCATTTGTAAGTTAATTGTAAGTTTCATTAATTTGTAAATTTTATTATTTCCTTCTTTCCTGCTGTAGGTTTTGACCAGGTGTATTTTGTGATCGGGAGTAAGCTTTCTTCGAGACGACCTTTTGACCAATACAGGGGAGAGAGTCTAGAGGGAAATCTGTGCTTCAGTGGAAAAATGCATCATCAGGAGCAGGGGTTCTCAGCTGGGGTGATTTTGCTCCTGAGGGGATGTTTGGAATGAAATGTGTGGAGACTTTTTTAGTTGCTCTAACTGGTGAGAGGTGCTATTGGCAATTAGTCAGTAGAGGCCAAGGATTCCGCTAGATATTCTACAATGCATAGGACAGCCACAACAAATAATTATCTAGCCCAAAGTGCCAAAAGGTCAATAATGGTCAATAGTGTCAATCATGTTTGGTCTAGGTAGACCACAGTCTTCAGGATTATCTGATTCTGATTATGTGGGAATTATTTTACAACTTTATGAGCTGTTGATAAACAATAGTAGGGCAAAAATAATTATTTCTCTCTATTTTCAAGTATATAAGGTTCCATAGAGGTTCAGTGGACTCCCTCTCTTCCCCCGCACCATGCAGAAGGGAGAAAGTCAGTTTCCATTTATGCTTTGATTCAGTTATAAAATCTGCCTTGTTCTCTCATGAGTTAAATAAAATCTTTAACACAAGCTCATATGTACATATATGTATATACATATACATACATATATATGAGCCAGGAATTTTTTAAAAGATTTTATTATTTTGTTATTTGAGAAAGAGAGAGAGAGACAGAAATAACGACAGAGAACATGAGTGGGGAAGAGAGGCAGAAGCAGGCTCCCCATCAATCAGGGAGCCCAACGTGGGGCTTGATCCCAGGACCCCGGGATCATGACCTGAGCCAAGGCAGAAGGCAGAGAAGCCAAAGGCAGAAGCTTAACTGACTGAGTCATCCAGGCGCCCCTAGTTTTTTTTTTTTAATTATCTTTTAAACTTCTCTTGAACCCTGAATAGACTATCATCACAAGAACTAGGTTCTGAAAAAATATACTAAGAGAAATCTGACGTGTGACACTAAGATGGCTAGCGGGGGTTTCTTTCCGGACTGTCTGAAATGGAGCTTGGTGGAAAATTTGACCCATCACAGTAAAGAAAACCCATAAACTCTCCTTCTTCTCCTTCTCCCCCTCCTCCTCCTTCTCCTCCTTCTTCTTTTTTAAAAGATTTTGATTTTAAGTAATCTCTACATCTAACATGGGGCTTGAACTCCACCGCATCAAGAATCACATGCTCCACTGACTGAGCCAGCCGGTGCCCGGAAACTTATCATCTGTTCTAAGACGACGCTGGTGGAGAAGTTTGATCTGATCAGTGAGGGCAGCTCCAGTATATGTCCCACCGCCAGCTTAATAACCCTCGGAAAAACAGCAAAAGTGGGACAGGAAAAGAAACCACTGTCTCAGGGACTCTTGCACGGCTGCCTGAATCTCAAGGATTCAAATATGTACTCACTTCCCCTGCCTTTTCTGTGGAGGACCAGAGGCTTTTCCTTGCCAGAAAGCAACAGTGTTTCCTGTGACTAAAAACAATTGTAGTTTGTCTTCCTATTTGGGAAAGTCTGCTCGCCTTTCTAGTGACCAAGGTGCTCTGTTTCCTGAGACATTAATTAAGGAAGAGCAGTTTTGCCAAAAATCATGCCGTCCTTATTATTCTCAACCCTTAGAAAAAATAGAAAGAACTCGCCATATGTTAAAATTAAAACTTGCTAAACTGACAGAAGGCCCTGAAGAGCCTAAGTGACTCATAATTTGTTCGTGGGTCCAATGTTTACTGTTTTTCTCCTCCCAGCAAATTGTAGAAGGCCACGATATCTTGCCCAGCATCTTTTCCTTTCCTTGCTGTACAGTTGGATTAGGTTGGAACATTTTATTACCTTTTCATGTCAGGAGTCAAACTCTTGCTCTTAAACTCAGTGGTTGGGGATGAGTATATTCTTCTGCAAAACACCTGTTCTCATGTGGTGATGAGAAGAATTGCACAAAGAAGCTGAAAAACTTGGAATCAAGCTAGATGGGCTTACTAGCCCTGGGGATAGGTTTTATGTGATGGCAATTTCTAGGGGAACAGTCTGAAGGGCGCTGGAGAAGTTCAGGGCAGCACCCGAGTTTTTCACATGCTCCTTCGTGAAGTCATCAGAGCCTTTGACAATGTCACTAAAAATACTACCATAGTCTTTTGACAATTCTAGGAGTTCCAGAAAGCCATTGTCCATCATCAGCTGGGATTAGACATCATCTTGCCATGTGAGGGAGACACATGTGGAATTGTTGGTAATGTCTGCTACATTCACATTTCCCAGACAGCTTTCTTTCTTTTTTTTTTTTTTAAGACTTATTTATTTGTTTGACTGAGAGATCACAAGTAGGGAGAGAGGCAGGCAGAGAGAGAGAGGGGGAAGCAGGTTCCCCTCTGAGCAGAGATCCCAATGTGGGGCTCGATCTCAGGACCCTGGGATCATGACCTGAGCTGAAGGCAGAGGCTTTAACCCACTGAGCCACCCAGGTGCCCCCACCCCATCCCCAGAAAGCGTTCTGATGTGTGCATGTGCATGTGAAGGCATCAGCGTAAGCAACCAAAGCATTTGTTGAGTGAACCATATAGTCTGACTTCTAAGACTCATGAATTTGTTTCTGGTGGCTTTTCCTGGATATTCCCAATAGGACTCTGGTCCTGGGTGCACAGTTTTGTTAGTGATGCTTTTTCTCCTGATAGGAATACCACTCACTGGGGCACCTGGGTGGCTCAGTGGATTAAGCCCCTGCCTTCGGTTCAGGTCATGATCCTAGGGTCCTGGGATCGAGCCCCACATCGGGGGGGGGGTGTCTCTGCTCAGCGGGGAGCCTGCTTCCCCCTCTCTCTCTCTGCCTGCCTCTCTGCCTACTTGTGATCTCTCTCTCTCTCTGTCAAATAAATAAATAAAATCTTAAAAAAAAGGAATATCACTCATTAAGTGTGCCTATCATGTCTAATAAAGATCACTTTGAATAGGAAGTATTAATATGAATTCATGAGATATTTTATATGTATTCAATGTGTTGATTTTCCCACCCAGTTCTGTCTACCGAAAAGACATGGAATGAAAGACTAATTTCGTAGGATTGAATATCTCTAGCATCTAGATCATGGTTCTGATATACCACTTCCCTACTTAGAAAACAACAACAACAGCAACAACAACAAACCCAGAGATTCTTGAATAAATGAGGATTTCATGATCTGGGGCAGGAATTGTACAAGATGAGCCTAGAATGTTTTGTCACACCGATAACCAGCTACGAACCAGTGAAACTGCTTTTGTCACTTAACAAAAGGACAAAGTCTCAAGTCACATCTTTCAGAAATTTTGTATTTGAAATCATGTGGGCAGGACTGGAACATTACATTCTTTCCTGAGGAGCCACTCTCTCAAAACAGAAAAGTATCCTTGATTTCAGAGCCAAGGGCAGACTGTCAGAGAAGGGGTTTTGGGATACAAAATTCCACGTCTCTCTTCATTTTGTACTTTCCATGGAAATGAAACCTGGAGTCCATTTCTCATTAAAAAAAAAAAAAGGAGAGAAGGGAGCAAACCATAAGAGACTTTTAACTATGGGGAACAAACAGGGTTGCCGGATGGGCGTTTGGGGGAGATGGGCTAACTGGATGATGATCATTAAAGAGGGCGCTTGTGATGAGCAGTGGGTGTTGTATGTAGGTGAGGAATCACTAAATTCTACTCCCGAAGCCAATATTACACTGGGAGTTAACTACAGTTTAAATAAGAACTTGAAACAAAACAAAGCACATAACTTCATTTACATTGTACCCAAACTCCGTCCCTCTCCTTAACCCTATAGAAACCTTATTTCTTCCGTCTTTTGTCCCACAGTTCCTTTATTTTTAATTTTTTAAATTTCTTTTCAGTGTACCAGAATTCATTGTTTATGCACCACACCCAGTGCTCCATGCAATACGTGCCCTCCATAATACCCACCACAGTTCCTTTATTGTGTATTTTCCTTTGCTGTGCGGATTAATATGTCTAACTCCATCAGACTGCAAATGTGTTTCTTGTGGTGTCTCTAAGCTGGGCTTTAGCACAAGGAAACTATCACAAACCAGCATGGATATATGTAATAAGGTTACCACAAGCCAAAGATGGGACAATTGGACTTTCTGCAGCAATAAAGACTGCAGTGAATAAAAATCCATCAAAGACAGATGCTGGCAAGGATGCAGAGAAAGGGGAACCTTCCTCCACTGTTGGTGGGAATGCAAGCTGGTGCAACCACTCTGGAAAACAGCACGGAGGTTCCTCAAAAAGTTGAAAATAGAGCTACCTTATGACCCAGCAATTGCACTACTGGGTATTTACCCTAAAGATACAAACGTAGTGATCTGAAGGGGCATGTGCACCCGAATGTTTATAGCAGCAATGTCCACAATAGCCAAGTTATGGAAAGAACCTAGATGTCCATCAACAGATGAATGGACAAAGAAGATGTGGTATATATATATACAATGGAATACTATGCAGCCATCAAAAGAAATGAAATCTTGCCATTTGCGACGACATGGATGGAACTAGAGGGTATTATGCTTAGCGAAATAAGTCAATCGGAGAAAGACAACTATCATATGATCTCCCTGATATGAGGAAGTGGAGATGCAACGGGGGTGGGGGTTAAGGGGGTAGGAAAAGAATAAATGAAACAAGATGGGATTGGGAGGGAGACAAACCAAAAGAGGCTCTTAATGTCATAAAACAAACTGAGGGGGTTGGGAGAGGGTGGTGGGGTTACATTATATGTTTATATAAAAAAATTCATCAAAGATATGAAAAAATATTTTGTCACATTTGGGGGAAGCTTCAGCCAGTTGAGCAGGAGGGGAGGATATCGAGGCCAGGGGTGGGAGTGGGGGATGGGCAAGTCTGACCATGGCCTGAACCCGGTTAGTCTTCCCATGGCCCCCTCACCTGGTACTCAAGGCCCCTCAAGACCTGGACTTTGAATGCTCCCTCAATTTCCCCCTCGCCATGCCCTTAACCCCAATGGTGTGCCAGTTTTCTGAAGGCCCCATGCTCTCTCCCACAGCTGGATCTTTCTTTGCATAAGCTGCTTTCTGTCTGGGCCACCCTTCCTGCTTCCTTCTCTTCTCCTTCCCCTTCTAATCTCAGCATACTTTTCAGGACTCAGGGTATCCCATCAGGAGGACTCTCCTGGCCCTCAGACAGAGCTGGTCCTTCCCATGTGCACCTCAGATCCCTGGACCCCCTCTGTCACAGCTCATGCCACCTTGGGTCATAAATGCCCTTCGTTGTCCCCCCCAGGGCCGTTGTCATTTATCTCTGTGGCCCTAGGCTCTGACACAGGGTCTGGCACAGAGGCAGCAACAGTGTATGGGAGTTTTTCTCTCTGGTTGAGGTGGTTGTGATCTTTACAAAGCTGAGAACATTCTGGGACAATTTTGTAAAAGGTCCACGGTTGCCCTCTTCTTCCTGCTTCTCCTGCGCACCCTTTCCGTACTTTCTCACGTGCAAGGCCACCTGCACCTGCTTCCTGAGAGAGCAGAGATGGATGGCACGGCTGGGCCAGAAGCTCTAGGTGTCGTGGTTGGCACCTAAGCTCTGGCACCTGCCGCGGGTGAGCTTCCAAAAGAGGAGCTCCCGAAGCTGGGCAGCCCACCCTCCCGGGCCCCGGGATTCCAAGACCAGGCCTCAGTCTGCACACCCTGCCCCTCCCCGCGGGGGTCCAGGTTACCTGGCGTGAGCTGGGACAAGAGCAGCAGTGCGGCCAGAGTCAGCAACAGGAGCTTCATGGCTGGAAGTGGCCCAAGGTGAGACTGCAAGTCCGAGGGGATGGCAAAACGAATGGGGCAGGGCTCCGGCCTCTCTGGCTGGAGGTCCCTTTGTTCAGCGGGACCGATGTCACCTGCACGTGCCCTCAGCCGCCCACGGCTTCGGCCCCCGCACTCCCGGAGCCCAGGGTCTGCAGCCACACACTCCGAGCTGGCACGCCTCCTGCGGTCATTTGGTCAGTGGGGGTGGGGTGGACTGGAAGGGGGCGGGGGAGGGGCAGGCAACCGGGTCCAAGGTCCTTCCACCCGCTCTAAACCGCCTGCACCGAGGGACCGCAAGGGGGCGCCACGCACGCGGAACGCAGAGGGGCTGGGGAGACTTCGCCCAGAGGGTGATGGCACCTGCAGGTGAGCCCACCTGGCGTCCCAGGCAGAGGAAGTCCGCCCTGAGGCTTACGTTGAGGTTGAGAGTGAGAAACATGATGTGACCGGAGGGAAACCGGGAGAACGGTGATGAGAGATGAAGCTCCCAGCCCCAGCCTGGCGGTGCCCTCCACCATCCTTGGGCCAACCGCGCCCTTTACCCCGGGGGCAGGTTGTCTGGACCCCGGGCTGAGCCCTTCCCCAGAGATCCAGGAATCAGCTGTTGGGGTCCCTCCTCTGAACTCCCAGGTCCGGAAAGTCCCTTTGTCTCCCTTTCTTTCTGTAGTCACTATTCTGTTTTCAGGGTCCTCTTCAGTCTTCCAACAACGTGTGACCAATTCCTTGAGTTAAACATCCTGTTGCCTTCCATTTCCTGATTGGATGCTACCCTCACTGGCGTCAAGGGTACAAAAGCATATATAGGGTTTACAAGACAAAATGACTCCAAAACTATTTCCTTAGGGGCAACAGAATGAGGAGGTTGAAGACTGAAAAATAGAAATAATGAGGTCAGGAAGTATAAACAACTTTTAAAAAAAAATTATTATTTTAGAGAGAGAGTGAGCTAGCGAGTGTGGTGGGGAGGGGCTGAGGGAGAGAGAGACAGTCTCAAGCAGACTCCCGGCTAAGTGTGGAGTCCAGTGTGGGGCTGGATGACATGGGGCATGATTCCAGAACCCCCAGATCACGACCAGGGGTCCCCACCTGAGCAGAAACCAAGAGTCGGTGGCCCAACTAACTGTGCCACCCAGAGCCCTCCAAACAACTCCTTCTGAAACCTTGATGATGAAGAGGAGTTAGTGGGGAGAAAGGGACACAGTGACTAAGGGCTAGAAACCTGCCACTATTGTGTTCACTTCCGTTAAGGAGGCTCATCTCTTTAAACAATGTGTTCCTTGAGGTTTGATCTGGGAAGGAGCAGAACTGCTATGAGTATTAGGGCTAAGGAATTTATTATAAGAATTAAACACTATTCAGAGTTTATTTGATGGGCAGAGATTATAAGTAGGCAGAGAGGCAGGCGGGGGTGGGGGGATGCAGGCTCCCTGCCGAGCAGAGACCCTGATATGGGGCTTGATCCCAGGACCTTGAGATCATGACCTGAGCTGAAGGCAGAGGCTTAACCCACTGAGACATTCAGGTGCCCCATAATTAAACTCTATTCAATTGCAGAAGGAGCTGGGAAAATAAAGATCTGTTCAGGATGGTAGTGGGGTTGCCAAGGGAGCTGGTGTAGAAGTCTAAAAGACAATGGACAAAAATATGAATAGACAATTCCCAAAAAAGAATTAAAAGACTCGTGAACATGTGAAAAGATGTTCAATATTACTCATAATAGGAATTTTAAAAAGCTACCTTCTGTGGATTGAATTGCATACCCTCACCCCAGCCCCCAAAAGAGAGATGTTCAAATCAACCCTAAGCATCTCTGAATGTGACTTATCAGGAAATAGGGTCTTTGCAGATGTAATCAAGTTAAAGTGAAGTTGTACTGGATCAGACTGGGCTGGGAAAGGAGGGAAATTTGGACAGAGATCCTCAGGGAGAAGCCATGTGACAATGGAAGCAGAGACTTGGGTGACATGGCAGCAGGCCAAAGGACACTAGGCAACCGCCAAAAGCTAGGAGAGAAGCACAGAACAGATTTTTCCCTCGGGGCCCCCAAGGAGGAAGCCATCCCGCCAACACTGGTTTTGAACGTCTAGTCTCCAGAAGTATGAGAGAAGAAAATTCTGCTCTCTCTTTCTCTCAAATAAATAAATAAATAGATAATCTTTAAAAGGGAAAAAAGTGGGGGGGGGGCTCCTTAAAAAAAAAAAAGAGGGTGGCTCAGTCAGTTAAGTGTCTGCCTTTGATCAGGTCATGATCCCGGGATCCTGGGATTGAGCCCCAAGATAGGCTCCCAGCTCAGTGGGGAGTCTGCTTCTAACTTCTCTTTCTGCCCCTTCCCCGCTCATGCTCTTTCTCTTTCAAATATATAAATCAAGCATTTTAGAAAAAAAATTTCTGTTATTTTAAGCCATCTAGGTTGCGGTCCTTTGCAGTGGCAGTTTTGGGAAATGGATACATCATCGTGTCAAGTTTATTATTACTAAGACAATAATGTATCTTTAGGTGTTTATGACAATGAACAAGGAACATTGTTGTTTCTGCTCAAATAGAAACATCTGTGCCCTTGTTCCTTCTTTTCTAAAGAAAAAAAAATGTCCTACAGGTCATTTAGGCATGCAAACTTTTTCTTTTTCTTTTCTTTTTTTTTTTTTTTTAGCAAGAAGTTTATTTAAACAACAGGATGCTTGACTTGAAGGGAAAACGATCTAGGATTCATTTCTTTCTTTTTTTTTTAAAGATTTTTATTTATTTATTTGACAGAGAGAGACACAGCGAGAGAGAACACAAGCAGGGGGAGCTGCAGAGAGAGAGGGAGAAGCAGGCTTCTTGATGAGCAGGGAGCCGGATATGGGGTTCCATCCCAGGACCCTGGGATCATGACCCGAGCTGAAGGCAGACACTAAACGACTAAGCCACCCAGGTGCCCCTAGGATTCATTTCTTTTGGAGTAATTCATCTGTGCTTAAAGACATTGCCTTACATGTAACAGCTATGTAAAACAAAGTTATAACATTGTCCTTGGTTTTATAATGATAAATGAAAACCATTAAAATTCTCCAATTGAACAAGGTATGCAAGGATTTTTATGTTGCCTTTTTTTTTTCTTTTTTGGTTAAACAGTGAGAGAAAAATAACTTATGGGAATAAAAAGATAAGAGCTGAATGAACATGCCACGAATAGAGAGAGGGGGTATTTTCACAGATGCAAAATACAGAAAGAAAATACCCCATAGGATGGGGTATTTTTTTTTTTTTAGATAGTCAGATGCCACTGTTATCTTTTATTTTTAAGAGTAAATAATACGTGGAACAGGTAGAACATTTCTGTTACAGCAAATGGCAGGGCTGGTTTGTTTGTTTTTTTTTAAAGCTTTATTTAAACATATAATGTAACCCCACCACCCTCTCCCAACCCCTCTCCCCCCCACCCCCCTCAGTTTGTTTTAT